>JAZHYW010049127.1:0-136214 GCA_037355805.1 Ixodes ricinus | reverse complement strand
GGCAGAAGAAGAGACACTCCGTGTGCTAGTCCGACTCCCATTGACGTCGGAAGCCAACACATTTTCATAAGACGCTTGGAGACACTACATCTGAAGATTCTTGCAGAAGAGGACTTAACCATTTACACATTTGGAGTACGCGCTGCAAAATCTGCAAGAAAATGTCGCAGTCAATTCAGCAGAACGAAAATCCGAAATAAAGCTCTTGAGGCCCCATTGATCTGTGCATACGTCATCCCCACTCCCACAAGACGTCGCTTGGGACATGCCGGAAGACATGCTCATCGCTGACTCATCTCGAAAACGGCAACGAATGCGAAAAGGGATTCAGCCTTTTTATCATATCTGACCACTACTAGGATGTCGTAAGTGGGAGCGTGAAACGTCTGAAAATGGGCTTAATGGGAGTCGACGCCATCCCGTATTCCATGTCACTACTTGCCTGCAGTACAGGCGAAGGCAACGTCAGGCGAGGAGAGAAAGGGCGAGCACCAGGAAGGCTGGAGAGTCTCCTCTCTAACGTTCCTAGTGCTCTCCTTTTTCCTCTCGCTCTCCATTGACCACCTCTCCCGTCCCTCCTTCCCAGTGCTCGCCCTTTTTCTCTTCGCCTGGCATTGCCTTCGCCTGCACTGCACACTAGTGACACGCGCATGTCCTCAACAACATCGACTGCTGTCTACTCTTCTGCAACAACTGTAATAAAAGTGACGACAGCTGATACAACAGGAATTTCTAAGCAGCTCCCAGCATTCCGAGAAATGAAACAGATCGGAATCACTGCACACGACCCTCCGACCAAAGCAGTCATGTATATCAAATAATTTAAGCGCAAATTAAAGAAGGAAGATGGACGGTACAAAGTTGCACTACCATGGAATCATGAAAGTGAGACACTCAAAGACAACAAGGAAGATGCACAGAGAAGGCTACGAGCACTGACGAACCACATGAAAAATGAAGCGTTCATGAAAGATTGCAACACCGCCAAATGTAACTACCGATACATTGAAAATGGCTTCGCAGAAAAAAGCTGAAAAAACCCGGAAAACCGTAAGTCGTGTACGCTGTATGACACACCAAGTGGTTGTCAGACAGGCGTGACTCGCAACGAGGTTTCAAGTGTACACGTCCTCTCAAGTCACAAATGAACCCTCACTGAACTACGCCTTATCAATTGTGAAACGAACTTAAACCCAACGACTTTGTCCTACGCAAGACAACCGATTACCACGACAGATCTGGAACTTCTGTGGAGTCAAGGTAACGTTCTAAGGAAGAATAGTAAAATGTAAATACGGTTGGATCTACAGCATTGTTTTGATGAGCACCACAGGCCTATACAGTTATGTTCTTTGTAAATTTAAAAATGAGCTCCTGGTCATACCGGGGGAGTTTGTTAGAATTTATGAGCTTGCAAAGAAAAAAATAAGGATGAAGAGGAAAATAAGACTTACAACAGGCGGATTGAAGAAGAAGCGAACGAGAACATTACCATACCGTACCATTACCATTACTATAGAACTGGGAGGCGTGCCGACCGCGTCGGCCTCTCCATAGGAGTTGGCAGTCTTGGGTAGTATCGCGATACTGTAAATTGTTACTTTTTTGGTAACTTTTATCTGCAACTCGATGCATTTTTAAAAAATAACTTCAACGATAACCTAAATACTTTTTGAAAAACTAACTAAAAAAGATCTGCAACGATACAGATACTTTTCGCAAAAAAATGACCCTATTTTGTGAACACTACAGCGAGTTCGACCTTGTGCGGAGGTTGGGCCCCACATCAGACGCAACAAAATAAAACACGGACTCAAAACTTTTGTCCTCGGAGCAAAGTGCCAGCGCAGAGGGCAGTCGTTTTCTCGTTCTGTTTTGCCTTTTACATCGCGCGGAAAAGCGCATTTATCATTTGATATATTTCAACCTTTTTGTGCGTGCCTTTCTCGATTCATTTGCACCCTTTCCGGTTTCATCGAACACCCCGCTTCTTCAGCCAGGCGACAGAGCCAGCTCGCGGAAACACGCGACGCGTAGACACCTAACGGTGAACTGTGTAACGCCGAACGAGAGTTTCTGTCGTCAATGTCGCAGCAGTCGCGGCGATAGATTTCTTTGCGAAAGCGAGTCGCCGCCAGTATGTCTGACCGAGGCCACGGACGATGTTTCAACTGGTCGACTTGCCCTTTCCTGAGGCCCTGAGCCCGTGGTCTGCACAGTCGAGTCTTCTGTTCTGCGCTGCATAAAAGAAATAAAAAGAAAAGTGGAACGCATTCCGAGACGACCTTGTGCTGTTTCTGGTTCACCCCCTTCTTTACCTTGTTTGATGCTAACGGTCTTTTCCAATTTATTCAGTTCCAAATAGTTTAGCCTTCTGCTCCTGAGTCCCCTCCCTATTATTGTAATGTACTCGTCTGTTCATCGGTATCTCCCTCTCCTGTCAGCTGTGAAAGGGAGTAAGAGAGCTCTTAAGGGAGAAAAAGAAAGGTAATAAATATAAATCGTAGTCATTGTGTGTTTTCACGAATGTCTTCGTAGTTAATTTCTTAAAGAACGAAAGTATCTTGCAAGCAACTAAATTACTATGAGAAAGTAACTGTAACTGTAACGCGTTACTTTTATTTTTAAGTAGCGAACTGTAACTAAATACATTTTTGACAAAGTATGTGTAACTGTAGCTAATTACTTTTTAAAAATAACTTACCCAAGACTGGGAGCTGGGTGTCGTGTGGCCCAATTCTGCCGCAGGGCCTGGGTGGCGCTGCCAATCACCGCGGGGCCAGGAGGCCGGTCGGGCAGCGTTTAGCGAGGCTTGTTTGGGGCGTATTGGTGGCACTATGTCTTCTTGTTTTGCGTTGTGTGTGAAGCGATACAATATTATGTGACTGCTAGCTGTGTCGAAGAGGCAAGAGACTCACAACGGTGTCAACTACTGTGAAGAAAAAGACAGAGCAGTGGTGTTTTGTGCCGGGGTGCAACATGGGTTACAACTAGGGTTCTGTGTCTTCGGATAAATCCGAAAAACTTTAAAAAGCACCCGCCAATAAAATTTCGGTAAATTCGGATTTATTCCATAAAATCTAAATTTACAAAAAAAAAAAAAAAACGAGAGGGAGAGGCGTCGCGCACATGCACATTATGTGCCCTTGTTACCACCTCGGCGGCACTATTAGAATTAAAAGACCAGACAGAATACAAACAAACAAACAAAAACAATGCACAAAACTTACAAGAAGGAAGGGGGAATTATGCTAAAGTCCGAGTTATTGTTCTGCACAGTTCGTGGATGGTGTCCCTATTCTGGGGATCGTCTGTGTGATCTGATGTGGAGTGACCTCCAAATGGCTGCAGCACGCTTGAGGCATGACGTCCTATGGCGCAACGTTCGTGTTAGTGGGGGCTGTATTCGACCAGTTCGTTTGTTGAGGCCGGGTGGCGAGGGCACGTCAGGGGGGCCAGCGCCCATGATCAGGCAGAAAAGCCTGACCTAGGCCACGTCCCTGCGGTGCTTCACAGTGCGCCACTGGGCATATCGTGATATCCCTGGCGGCGGTGCAGAGCGAGGAAGGGATTCTCGTCTGTACAGCGCAAGTGCTGCCCTCCATTGTGTACTCTCAAGATACGTCTTGTATATCGCTGATGGGGTGTCCCATATGGCCGAACAGAATTCTAGTGGTGGGAGTACTAGCAACGTATATGGGTGTCTGCGGCTGGCATGCCACGTGTGATGTGAGTCACGAGACCCAGTGTGCCCTTGCACGCGAAGCAGTCTCTTGAAGGTGGTGACTAAACTCGAGGTTATCGTTGAAGGCAACTCCTAGGCGTTTTGTCTGGGTGACACGACGGAGTGGGGTGCCCCCTGTCGTGAGCGGAGGTGTGTACACGGGCTTAGCCGAAGACAGGCTGACTGTCATGTCTTGTCTGACGTAAGCTGAGATAGACAATGATTCTTCCATTACAGCAAAAAGCGAGACTATGTAAGTAACTGACCGCTCTAAGTCACGCTTTTTCAGAAGGGTGTGAGATAGGATGGAACTCTTTCTTACTCACAACCGAGCAGACAAAGAACAGACGAAGAATGCGACAATTTTCACGCCGAATATAAAGCATCTCTGCTGCGACCGCCAGGCCTCTGTCAGCCGTCGGATGGCCGTGCACTGCCCCACAGCGCCCTCATCGGCCTGCTTGCACATCTCGACACACTGACGGACGCCGGACGGCACACCTCCCCATTCTATTCAACCCTACCACGGCCAAAGGAGAATCGAGCGCGGCAAGCCTTTGATTCAATTGCATATAGTGTAAATAAATTAGTCGTTCCAATTAACGTTACTACCACCTTTCTAAAAACAACGAAAACGCAGGCTCAAATTATGGCTAAATTTACTTTTTGATATAATTAAAAAAGTATATATATATATATATATATATATATATATATATATATATATATATATATATATATATATATTTATTTCGTGAAAAAGACACTTAAAACTCCTTACGTGCAGGAATGCTAAAGCATTCCTACACGCAGCGCATTCGTACAAGCAGCGCGCCACGCCTTCCTTTATCAGGAAGACGTGGCGCGCAGTGGGAGAGCGTGACATCACGCTCGCCCACTCGCTCCACGGAAGCCGTGGAGCCCCGCCGGCTCCATGGCTTCCGTGACGATGCATCTGCGTCGCTGTGCTTTTCTTTGTGTTTTATTTCTGAGGCGCGTCCGCTCTGACCTTGAGCGGCCCGCCGGCTTCAGTGATGAGGCATCTGAGTTGCAGTGCTTTTCTTTGTGTTTTATTTTTTCTAAGGCGCGTCCGCTTTGACCTCGAGCAGCCCTGCCGGGTTCTGTGACGAAGCATCTGATATGACGCGTCGCAGCCAATGGGACTTTAAATGGCGTTTTGCTCAGCCAATGGGCATTTAGGAGCCGTTTTTCGCTGCTACAGACAATGCTTACAGACGCCACCGTCTTCGCTCCATGGGACAGTTAATGCTTTCGAATTAATAAATTAATATAGTCTGGTACCTGTGAATAACTCATGCATAGGCCTTCAGGCATATTATATGTAATAAGCAAAATGCATAATGAAACCTAAGATACAAGGCTTTAAGTATGTCAGCAAAATGTCAAAGATGCGATGTTTGGCATTTTTATTTCTGGCATTCAATATGCCGAAGCACTTTAGTTCAAAGGAAAAACTAGGCCATGCGTCGTACATTTACAAAAAAGAAATTTACTCTCAGTGTTTTTGTTTTCACTTTTTTATAGCAACCGACAGAACTAGGTACAAAAATCAAGCAGCCTGAACGTAGCATTTCACCTTGCTGCGCTTCAGCATGTTTGTGGAAAAAAATAGTTTCTCTAAAAAATAAAAAAGTGTTTTTGTCCGTTGCGAAATTGGGGCTATATATGTATATATTTTTTAGGCAAATCAAAATACGCACCCCGATACGCGTACTCGATTTCAAATGAAACCGCCTAAATAACAAACAATATACGGTGATGTTTCGTTAATAAACACCTCCGTTCCCGCAAAAAAATCGTGCATAATGTTAGTTGTCCTTAGAAAGACAACTCACATTATGCACGATTTTTGCATGCCTTTTGTCTCGTTATTATATTAACGAGACAAAAAGGCATGCATTTTCCCAGTTTGTCCCCGAAAATGTAGTCCGTATAGCGGGGTATCCATATTAACGGGGTCCATATAAGCGAGGCATGACTGTACACGATTTGAACGCAAACATTTCAGCAGAGGTCTGCCTGGTCGGGGAAAAGCTTAAATCGAATAAAATCGCAAACCAAATCCTGTAATGAGGTCCCGACGTTTCAAAACCGGTTCGGTTTTTTCTTCAGGGGCGACTATTTACAGATAGGAGACAACAGCTTCGTTTTCTTCTGCAGTCCCCTATCTGTAAATAGTCGCCATCGAAAAAACACCGAGCCGGCTTTGAAACGTCGAGACCTTATTATAGGATTTGGTTGGTGATTTTAGTCAATTTTCTAAATATATGTTAAGGATTTACTCAAAGTTATGTTTATATATTTGCAGTGGTGTGATTACTGCGCCAACGTGCTTACCTTGCTACATCCTGCTACGTTTCACCCAAATGTGAGTAGTTTGCTCCAACACTGAGCTAGAAGTTAATTTTGCTTTCTAAGTAGTGACATGAATAGCTCTGGCTCCGCCACTCTGCCGAATCGTTACTGTAAGCTTGCCCGACTTTTTGCGACTTTCGATTATCGCTTAGAATAACGCAATATCGTATTTGATTCTCTGAGGGTTCCGCCATACTTCTCATTGTTCCAGGTTTGTTCAAGCGGGTTAGTTAACTTTGTTGAGTGCCCTTCTTTCCTTGCAAATAGTGCACTGCGGAGAAGCGACAACCGTGATGTAGTCATTGCGATTTCGCATATCTCGCTTCGCCACGGCGCAGCCGTGTGCTAAGAGGAAGCACGCTCTTCGAGAGCGGTATGGTGCACCGTGCACGCGCACACGTCCAGTACTGAAAAAAAAAAAGAATAAAAAAGATGACGTTTGGGAATGCTGATATGACAATATGCCTTGCAGATAAAATTTCAAAATAAAGCAGCGGCACGCTTTTATTGACTGCAACATCCTGACGAGTTACGTGCATCGTTGGTCGTGGCATCTGTTCTTTTTTTTTAATTTAATATTCTTGGAAACGTGGGTTTAGCGACGAGATTTTTAGATGACCTTTTAACGAGTTCATCCGGAATTGTTTAATGTAGGTATGTTGTAAGGCTCTGGGTGGATTGATGGGTTTAATACCATGAATGAAGTTTGATTACGATGGTGCGTCCAGGGTGAACGTTCGATGCCGATCCGAGAGAGCTCAGCACGCGCACTGCCGCGTGCTGACAAGATTTATCGCGCACTTACTCATTTCGCATTATTAGAAGAATACATGACATGTGCCATAGATTTTTATAAATAAAAGGCTTTCTTTCTTTAACCGAATTAGTGATTGCAGTTTTACCCAACCTTCAGAACTTGAGCGAAATGTTCAATTTTGTACTCCAGCAAATTCATCATAACCTTGTTTCAGTATAATTCAATTTGGTCTGCCTTTGATTCATACCTAACCTCACCACTCACAGATGCTCGTGCTCTGTTCTTCATCAATTAACATTTCAAAAGCGACTGCTGCAATGGAGCTGGCTTGACGAAAATCTTAACTCTCATCATTGCATTCTTGTTGCCTTGTCTAGTGTTTTCAAGCGCACCAAACAGCTCGTAGTTGAGTATTTGAGGGAATCAAATTCTCTTCTGGAATGATACTAAGCAAAGAAAGCATTGACCTTTGGCTAAACAGGCCGCCACGTGAATATAGTATTTGCAGTGAAATTAATGGTAACTAAGAATATTTCATTTATTATTCCCTCAGGGCCCGAAGGCATTACAGAGGCATTACAAAAATATGTTTGTGCTCAAAAAGTCAAATTTTCTTCTCCAAAGGATATGCGCTAAACGATATGCGATTAGTAAAATGGCTATCTAAACTAATTTATCCCAGTCCAAAATTCGTTTCATGGCCCCTTGAATTCTCTCCGTAAAGGGGGAAATTAGTCATGCTCCGCGAGGAGCCGGGCTGCGTTTACAACGGTTCTTGTGGTGAGAACGAGTATAGATAAGAAGGCCGCACTGCCGATCTTTCAACGTCGCCTAAAGAGGCGAATGCGGAGCACTGGTTGGTCACGACTCACGAGTGCTTCGCCAGCGTTCGGCTGAGACTCGTATCGAATAAGAGAGGACACGAGCCTCAGCTGAATGCTGGCGCAGCACTCGGGGCCAATCAGCGGCCCGCGTTTACCTCTTTGGGTGACGTCGAAGATTCAGCACTCCAGCCTTCTGTAGATGTTGCCCCTGCTCACTCGAGTGCATGATGAACCAAAAACAGTAGAGATCGGGTGTGATGTTACAATTTTTTAGTGTATCAAAATTCAGACGATCGATATTTCATCCAAGAACATATCGTATCGAGTGGTTTGAGTTTGACTGTGTAAGTTACTTTCTCGGACATAGAGGCATGTTTAAAATTTCTTGTCATGATAATATAGTCGGCTTTTCAACATGAGTTAAAAAAATAAAAATGGTGTTGTTGTTTTCTGGCATTATTTACGTTAGCGCAGCATCTAACGACTGTATTTCAGCAAAAAAAAAAAAGACGACTTCTGAAATTTCTAGGTAAAAAAAAAAAATCGGGAACAAATTTAATTTTTTTGTGATTCCGGTTCCCGTTAATGAACCTTTGAATTTCTCGTGTTGAAGGCAGAGCGACCGAAGAAGGCTCTCTCTGTGGGAACTTGACGCGTGAAATGCCCCCGGCGACTCCCTGCGAAACTGGCGACGACGGGGAGGAAAACTGACACGACAGATCACGAAACAGAACACGTCGCAACCACTCGCGCGAGAAAACATCACGGTCAAAATAGCACTAAAAAATATCGTGGTCAAAATAGCGTAGCCAAAACATTACGGTCAAAAAGGCACAGTCAAAACATCACGATGCAAATATAGCACAATCAAAACATCGCCGTGTCAAAATTGAACAGCAACAGAGAAGCGCATACGGAAGAACAGACCCTCAATCAGGAACGGAAATCGCGAGAAACTTGGGCGAACAAATGCTTTCCGTAGTTTCCAGAAAAGCAAACAAAAATATAGAACAATTTGAAGAACTATTTAAACTATTCAGTAAAAACAAAAATTGTAGTTGTTGTGGATCATGCCTAAATCAACCAAGAATTGCAAAATTAAAAACTAGAGATTCCTTATAGATTTAGGTATGCGCGCCGCGCGACACTGTTGGCACGAACGCGACATCGACACTTTTGCTTTTAACGGAGAGTGTTAGCGGCCATCACTTTCCCCCGCTAGTAGTTTTTTTCTTTTTTTTTATGGCAGCCCTTTAGTTTTATGAGAAGCGAGAAAGGATAAAAAAACCGTATATCGCTTGTTCGTGCTAACAGTGCAGGGCTAAATACAGAGCGCGACACAGCAAGAGACCGCGATTCCATTGGTTATCCAATAGGGAAACTGTAATAAATGTAACCGTTCTGTGGAATCTGCTCTTATGTGGCACGAATCTAGGACGTTAAAAGTGATGATCGACGCTAAACTGTATGGGTAGTATATGTAAGTATGAGCAGTATATGTAAATTATATGCAAAATCCCCACCTTTTGGGATAAGAGGCAGCAGCTTGAGAGGGGAGGGGAATCTTTAACTGCCACGTGATGAAATGCATTTGAATACCCGTCTTTCGGGTGACCGAAAGTGGCTTTAAAAACAAGAGACAGGAGCTCTAAAGGGGAAAACATCTTTAACTGCCACGTGATGAAATGCATCGAAATCCCCGCCTTTGGGATGGCGGAAACTGGCTTTAAAAAATGAGGGTAGCAGCTTGAGAGGGGAAAAACATCTTCAACAGCCACGCGATGAAATGCGTCGAAAGCCCGATTTAATTTAGTCTCAACTTTGGTTGTTGTTTACGAACTGTTGACTTTCTTTAAACACTAATATTTCATATCAAGAGAGTTTCGGTTCTTTTCATACAAACTCCCAAACTTGCAACCCGCTGTAAGTTTGCATACAATTAGGACGCCGTTGTAAACGAACGCTTAAAAACTGCCATGAAACGAGAATCCGTGCATAGCTATAAACATGGGCTATCTGGTTGATGTAATTATTACGGGGCGGTATCATCTACGCAAAAAAAAAAATAAGTCGATCCAATTTTGCAGAAAAGTTAACATTTAACAATATTTCAAATCAACTTTCAATTTCTTTTTTATTTCTTTGATTTTTGTTTTGGATAGAGGTTACACTATATGGCTGGCAATAAGCGGATATAAACATTGATTGACCTTCTTTATTGTATTCTTGAGAGAACCTATTAGATGTGTCGTTTTATGCCTCTGAACCTTCGAGTGCGGTAGGCTGGCTTCACCGCAACGTTTCTAGTGGGCTCAAGATTAACACATGCCGCAGAAAACTACCCTGCCGTGAGGTATTTCTAGATATATGATCCTCATAATTCTCAAAATAATAAAAAAACATCACCGACGACTAAAATGAAGTTTAGGATTCACTAAGGTCGCATCTAAACCCAAAGCATAGCGAGTCGGACCTCGTACATCTATAAGAGACGAGTCAGAAAAATATATTCGCAGCTGTGTTTTGAGACTTCGTTGTGTTTGTCCTTCCTGTTTCCCCTGTCTCAGGTTTGTCTTAAATCATGAACGTAAACCAGCTCGCCTGCGCCTTATCACTAATTTCAGTAACTCATACTTCTGTCAGGAAAATTGTTTTAGCAGAATATTGGCTGAAGGAGCAGGGGGCAACGAGAGGGTGGCGGTGTTGAAGGCTGGGATGGGGGGGCAGTTGGTGATCGCCCCCTTCCCCCAAATTATGTTCTGTAATGAAGGCATTTCCCCACCGGCCCCCTCTCGTCGCCTCCTCATCTCCCAAACACTTAAGACGCCACTGCTGCCAACCTATTAATTCATACCATGATCAAATAACTTTGCAGAACGATCTCGCATCATTAATTCAGTGGTGCCAAAAACTGGCTACTTTATATTTTAAGGGATGTAAATAATTCTCATTTTCCCGCCGTTTAGTCATTCCATCACATTCGTATTGCCTTGCTACCACCCCAATGACCGCGTGTTCATCATATAAATACCTGGGGATCCATGTCACATCTGGCCAACCATGAACTACTAACATAACCTCCGTCACTGCTGATGCTAATCATACTATCTGATTTTTGCGCCGGAACCTCAGACTAACCCTCAGTGAACCGACTAGTTTACACTTCTGTGGTAAGGTCAGAGTTTGTATGCGCTTCCTCCATATGGAGGAAGCGCTTTGATTTGGTTCAGAACAGAGCATTTTGTTTTATTTACTCTAACTATTAGCATATCAGGGACTAGTCTTTGCCAGTCAGCTAACCAAGACACACTTTGTCTCCGCCGCAGTGAACCACCTCTCTCCATCAAATCGTTGATAACAACGAACACCTCAGAGAATCTTTGCTATCGCCCCCCTCACCGTATTTTCCTCATCACCATTCTTGTAAATTAGGTCCCATTCCATCGTCCATTGCTTCTTACCAAATGTCCATATTACATTTGGCTATAAATAACTGGAACGCACTACCAAATCAATTGTCTTCATAACTGAGACTAGTACATTTGTAGCAACCCCCTCTTCCTCTCTAACACCCACAAGTTACAGATAATTTATTTCCGTGTTAATTGATGTGATGATTGTTTCTATTGTTCACTCTCTTGTGTAATACCCGCTTGGACCCCCGAGGAAAAATAAATTAGGATGATGATGATGATCTTTATGAAGAGAGGCTGAGGGAAGAAGGAGAATCAGTTTGCCTTCTCCCCCGAGACTACGGTATACCTATACGTTAACTGTCGGTATTCTACGCTTGTGTCGGAAAATTCTGGAAATGGTCGATGTTGCTTTCACACAAAGTTTACCCTAGCACTGCTGCCTAAACGTTTGGCACGCCAATTCTGAAATCACAGGCTTCATTGCATTTCTATTTTAATGTTTACATTTGGCCTCTGCTCATTGTCTCTCAATGACATGCATTAACATGTTGTCTTCAATGGAAGGTCCTTCTACGATATCGTATTTTTTTAACTCCTTCATCCTTCATCATGTTTCTGAAATATATCAGCTACTGTTAAGAGCATATGCAAGAAAACAGCAAATGGTATAGTATTTTTTTTTACATTTTATTCTCTACTATTAACGCTGGTCAGTATGCCGAAAACAGATGTTCTGGGGGCAGACTAGACGCGGCTTCTCAAATTAGTGGTATCAAGATACGGTATATAATAATATTCAGTGCTAGTCTATCACACACACAAAAAAAAGAAAACAAATCAAGCAAAATATTAAATTTTGCAGAAAACTGGCTTTAAATCTCTAAAAATATTGGTCTTTCTATACACTTCGAGCATAATGTAGTTTTGTAAATAAAGTTATACAGAATTATCATTATGACACCAGGCAGCATACATTTATAACTACGAACGCACTGAGTTTTACTGTAAAGCTTTGAGAGGTTCATTTAATACTGCCAATCGAATGTTAGACATAATTGCTAAAGATTGCTTGCTTAATTGAAAGTTTGTAAAACAAAATGTGCAATTATAAAATTAAATTTGCATGATACAAATGGTCCCGGAAGTTTCAGTGGGATGTGAGCGTATTTTTGTAATGAAATAAAATTGTGAAAAACGTTGAACCTAGAATTCAAGACCTTACACAAAGCTGAACCTTATTTTCCTATAGAACTTCTTGCCTATGATTATATAACTGGAACTTGATTCATGTTAGTCTCGGGGCTTTCGTAATAATAATAATAATAATAATAATAATAATAATAATATATATATATATATATATATATATATATATATATATATATATATATATATATATATGTATTGCTCATGCCAATTCACACTTCATTTCAACCCCACCTGCGTGAATGCTGCACGGCAGCAAGACATGTGCTACCTCTTGCATGGAATGCTCATGAGGGTTCTCACTTCATCATTTGGCGTTGCCCATTATCACGTGATGATTTAGTGATTATTCTAATAACACATAGTTTCTGCCAAAGTTAGGAGTATTAAGTTTGGCTCACCACGTTCTGAGATTCGACGCTACATTAGCGAGTGAACGTCAATACTAATTTTAGCTCTTGGTAACGATGTAGTAACGAGTACCTCATGAAAAAGTAGTCTTCTGTGACATATATTATTCCCAGTGTTGGGAAGTACTTTAGGTACTTCCCAACACTGGTTAGAAAACTCGTGCTTTACTTGAAGAACATTCTCTGAGTATGTACTTGTACGCAGGGCTGGGCAGTATCGCGATACAAATGTATCGCGATACTATCTCAGAGATACTTTTGAGTATCTGTATCTCTGTATCGAAATACATTTAAAAAATGTATTTGTATTTCAGTAGTGGAATACACTTGCTATGTATCGGTTGTAAACGCGATACTCGGCCAAGCAAAGGTATCTCGTCACCAAAAGATCGATGAGATGAAAAGAGCCCAAACAAATAACCCTATTTTTCGGAGAATGTCAACCTCGCCTTTGCTGTCCGCTTTATTTTGCAGCGGACAGCGGTTTAATTTCCTGACGGCAATCGTCAGGTTTCCTTCATAGAGAGGATGCTGTGAGACGTCTAGGGTTCACTCCTTTTGTGAAACGATCGTCCTTCTTTGTCCTCTATGGGGTTCACTGGGGAACGTAATGGTTTCTTATCCGTATCAGGAAAAGCAACTATGGAGGAAGAGGAGTTTGAGACGAAGAGAAAGAGGAGGTATCGCCTCATCATTTTCAAAATGGAAAATGATGAGGCGATACTCGCCACCTGTTCGCACCCCTTGCTTCAAACTGCGATGGACTTCCAGCGAAGTGGCAAACACTTCCGACTTTGAGCTCTTGCTCGTACGCGCCGCCGAGACTCACGGACCAGACCCAAAGGACCCAAGCGACGAGGCGTCTTCATCAACAATGAATCACGGGTTCTACGACTTTGAAGATGGCAACTCTTCCGTTTCGGCACGGTCTGAACAGACTCACGTGAGAGGCGAGGTCTTCCGCTATCTTAATGATCTGAGAAAAGATGTCTCCATGCTCCAGGAATTCCCAGCCATGAAGCCGGAATTTATTCGTTTTGATACGAACTTATGCTCCTCTGCAGCGGTGGAGAGACTTTTCTCGTTCGCGAGTCTTGTACTAAAACCGAACCGTCGCTGTCTTGACGACGAACTGTTTGAGAAGCTTCTACTCAAGTGCAATTAATTTTATTTTTCCCTGTTTGCGAGAACCTTTCATGAATAAAAAGAGATGTTTTTTTTTCGCTTGAAAATTCAGGTTTGTTCGTTTCTTGCGCCACATTTCGGGCTCGCGTTTTATGGGTCATTGCGTAGCTTATAGTGCATTCTTAAATATTTTACGGAACATGACGTCATTCGAGGAATAAAAGTATTCCAATATCTGTATTTCAGTATCTGTATTTCATTATCTGTATTCTCGGATACATTTTTCCTCTTTTTGCAGAGTATCTCCGAAATATCCCCATACAGCAAAAAGAAATGTATCTCAGTATTTCTATTCCAGAATACTTTCTTGATATATCTCAGTATTTCTGTCCCGGAATACTTTTCTGAGTATCTCTGCCCAGGCCTGCTTGTACGTAAAGTATTTCTTCTGGTGCTTACCAAGGAAAGTACAACTGCCGACTTTAAAGTACATTCCCAAACTTTTGACTTGTTAAACTTGTATCACAAAATGATACTTTGTCAACCAATAAGTGCCTTTTAAGTTGATTGTGTTAAAACGTTCGTCAGCAAGAGAAAAGCAACTACTTTGTGGCCACTTGACTTTATCCAATATTCGCCGCCCTTTCCGAAAATAACTGACGCACCCCGATTACGCCATTGGCAGTGCATACCAGTTTAAAAAAAAACACTTTATACGGGGATGAAAGGACATCGTAAAATATTGTGTTAAAAGTACTTGTATACTTTACTTTCAAAGTAAATTGCATTTATATTGCCTTTCTTCAAGTACATTGCGCCCGGTATCCTTATACTACTTTACTTGAAGTGCATAACCCCTCATTTACTTTGTACTTTACTTCAGGTACCTTTTAGATGTGCTTTACTCAACACTGATTATTCCTGAGCCCATTAGGAACTTTCGGGACTTGCGACAAAGCCAACTTACCTGAGCTGGAGGTTGAGCCACACGACGAAAAACGGCTTATTTAAGTGGTTATCCTGTACAACAAAAGAAGGTCAACCAATTTTTAAACCGCTTATTTTAAGCTATAAAAAAAAACGTTCGAAGCAAATAATATTTGCGTTTTTTGACAAACTCGACTTCAAATATCTCAAGCGTATAGCTTTTCTGAAAATTTGGAGTAATATAGAAGTTTTTCGTAGATAACACCGTCATAATAACATACCACTAAATAGCTTATGTTTTCTTTCTACGCACTGATAGTGGCGGGCCAGACAGTTTCTGGTTGCACAAATGTTCTGTATAACATTACTGAACATTTTGCATGCGTATATATATATATATATATATATATATATATATATATATATATTAATTCAACTCCTGTAAAGCTAAAACAGGCTGAACATGGTCTACTACTTTCTGCCGGTATTACATCGTTTCATTTGTTTCTTGACCGTGGCCTACGCAAGGGGTGGCCAGAGTGACATGGGGTTAGAACCGAAAACAAAACTACAAAAGTTTAGAGAGCCCCAAGAAAAAGAAGGAAAAAAAGGGGGGGGGGCTACTTTTAAGAAGAAACGATATGGAGGGAACACTCCTTTCCAAATGGGACAAGTATAATTGTCGACTAGAACAAATAATACCAAGCAGCAGAACATTTCTTCAACCGCTAAGCAAAAATGAATGCAAGGTTCGCTAGTAAGCCACGGCCCCTGACGCCCGTTATATGTGTACGGTTCGAAATTCTTTCTAGGACAATAAAGGACACTGGGTCACTGTACACGTCTATGTGTCAAAATGCAGTCCAGCTGTTTGTACGTAGTGTAGTACAAAGCTGCCAAGACTGTGAGCATTTTTGTTTTATCATATAACTCTTTTCGTCTTGGGGACACATGAGGGGAAGGGGGCACGCTTACCAGTGAGCCGCGAGCCGCATTTGGACTCGCGAAGAGCCGCATGCGGTTCGCGGGCCGCAGTTTGGCCACCCCTGGCCTATGCCATGGCAGAAGCTTTGGGATGAACATTCCAAAACCTTCGGAAACATTTGCTGTTGTTGTTGTTGTTGTTTCCTTGTTTTATATGGTGCTTTCCGCTGATTGTGATAAGAAACGCTCGCGAGTCAATAATTTTCCTTTGTGCTGTTTTGTCGCTAAGCACTTGTTGCATGTTGTTTCTGTTGCTGCGCATTTGTTGTCTGCTGTGTAGTTGCTCTGCTATCTTGACAGCAGGCTGTTTTGACGCTCCGACGTTTTGTTTGGTGTTGTTTTCGGTTGTGTAACTTTCCCATCGGACGCATGGAGCCAAGGAAATTTAAGCGCGTGTTTTCAGACCCCAACTCAACGGCTTCTTATTTCAGCCATGCTACCGATTATTACGATGCAAAACGGTGCGCCGCGCGCGTGACCACGGGTGTCGCTGTAGTCTGCCTTCCACGATTGCAGAAGGGTTCACTGTGACGACTTTAGTCGGATTTATTCTGCTTTCGTTGATGGAGATTAAGCCAACAACGTCAGCTTTGACGGTCTTGGTATTGAGTACCCAATGGCTACAAGCTTCCACAGTGCTGTTTCCACACCATCGAACTTGTCGCTCACAACTGACGGTACACAGCCAGGATCACAATCATTGAGATAAATCGTGGTCGTGACGCCACGGGTGGGAACCGTAAGAGGGCGCGTCAGAAACCTCTGGCGTAAAACCCCTCTTCCTGGGGAAAATGACGCCATTCATTGTTGTGGAAATTCTCGAGACACGTGCCGCGCCACTTCTGGGAAGAACATGGCGTCTGAAATCTAGCTCAGTGCTGCGCTGTGCCGCAATGATCTTTCCAAGGGCTGCACGTTGCACGTTCCTCTAGCATCGACGCACATTGCGTAAAACTTTTAAAACATGAAGGGGCTTTACTCTGGCGGCTAAAGGGGTTTCGGTGTTTCCCGGATCAAGCCGTGTTTTATTTTATTTTCCTGTCCAACTGCGCGCTGGAATTTCCAGCCGGCAACACATGCCTTCCGTTGTAACTAAAGCTTTACACTTGGCTCGAACCGAATAAAAAACAAAAGTCGGCAAATGCTTCGCGTTTGAGAGCGTGCCTTGGTTGACTGGTCCGCTCTTAGCGGCACCAATGAAGCGTAAACGAAACGCTGCCTCGACCACACTCACCTTGACTCTCCTGTTGACCCGTCGGGAGAATAGAGAAATTACGGGTTTTCACATATGTGGACGAACTTTAGTGAAACCCATAACAAACGTGTCCAACAAAACCATGAGTGCTCCCAACATTGAGAAAGGTCCGATTTCTTTATTACTAAGCGACCGGAGTGAGCACCCGGTTGTCGTGTATTGTTTGCGGTGTGTTTTCCCGGCACGTTCAATTTTCTGGATGGCACAAGCTCTAACTTCATGTACTGTACTGGGGGATACCACAATTAGTGCGGAAACTCAAAAGCAAGGTGGTGTTTCAAAACAATCTGTCGAAAGGTCCCTGTGTCTGGTCGAGCTACGGGGTTGGTCGGGCTTGGCAACAACCTGGAAATCAAAGAAAACAACAATCAGCATCTATAACCGTGGTACACTATGCGACACTGTTAGCGCGAGCACGGCTGCGGGGCTTTTTCTTATTTTAATTCGAAAAAGGTTCTGGCGGACATCGAAATTTACCACTTAAGCCGGGGTCCCACTACTGATAGATCATACAAAAGACAGTCTGCAAGCACGTACGAGTCACATTCGTGGTTCGACTGCCACGTGCCAAGTTTTCTGTTTGAAATCATTGCCATGCGGCATTCAAAGCGCGGATATCGAGGTGACACGCGTTCGAATCTGCGTGCAGACTGTCCTTTGTATGATGTATAAGCAGTGTGAGCCCGGCTTTAGGTTAGTACCCCCACTGATCATTTCCCACCACTGTAGTAGCTTGGATGAAAGCCCTTCAATATTGAGATTAATAAAAGAGAGAAAAAGCCGGCGATGGCTTGTTCGCGCTAACATTGTCGTACAATCTTATCTGGCGATGTCAGATGTAGTCTCTGATTTTGCAACACTCTAGTTGTGAAACATCTGTTTGGCGTTGCGGAAATGATAAAAAAAAAGTCTTTAACTTGTGTTGAGTGCTGCTTTGGTTTTATTGTCACGTGGCAGTATTGCACTACGTGTGCATCCCGCGACAAAGAGAACCGATTGCAACTGTCATCCTCTACGCTAAACCCTCCTGCAGCGCGAAGCACCCACGCGTTGCTTCGTTTCAAATTTCAGGCTGCATTTCGTCACTTTGCGCAAACAGGCAGCTGGCAGTACGTCACCGAGTCCCTCCTAGCAAAATGAACAAAGTCATCCTGCCATGACCGGTTATATCCGGCTCAAACGTGTTCCGTGAAGAGTAGTGTCGATCGTATGACGTTGACCCACGCGCGTGCACCCGAAGATAAACTGCCTTGTTTTTCCTTAAATATCCATTTCCTTCTGAGGTAGCTAAACGAGGCAGAGGCAAGCGCACAGATTGCCGAGGGGCGCGCAAGGGGAGGGGGGCCCTATGGAATTTTCTCAGAAAATAGACATTTTCCAGACTTGGCCTCCGGCGAGGGGAATCAAAACATTCATCGAAAGCGGAAACGCGGAAGGTTGACCGACGGGAAACGAACACAGACGGGGGCCCTCGGGCGCTCAGACGCGACGGCTGACTCCGACATTGGTCGGCCCCTCCCTATCCGCGGACAAGGTTTCAGCGGCCACCAGAAGCGCCAGAGGCGAGACGTTTCGGTCACGTGGCGACGTCGCCGAGATTGATGGCATTTGGCCACACGCCAATCGAACGGGCAGGGTCCGCCCTGACGTTCGAACGCCACGACTGGACGAAGCTTCTGGAAGAGGACCGGAGACTCGATGTCCTTGAGGCAGATGGCTCCGAGTGAGTGCTCTCTGGACGCGTCCGGCCAGCACCGCGGAGGCGACCTCGGGACGCACGTGGAAGTGAGAGAGCGCCGACCCACCGATCGAGTCGGCCCGCTCCAGCGCGGGTTCCCGCGCGCGGAAAGAAGGCGCAACGCATAAAAGGCCGCGTGCAGCTGGGAAACAATCAGTCTGGAACGAGCCTGTGGGACTGCTACTACTCTCGCACTCACGGATCTGCCCGGACTGCGCCCCTTTCTCAAAGGTGCCGAAACATTCTGCAACAGCCCTTCTCTCTTAGCCTTTACATTCCAGCGCGTTTTCTTTTCAATTTTTTTTTTTGCGGTGGTTATTTACATTGTTTGCGTCGGAGACGCTCATCATTTTGTTTAAATCTACGTGTGTCACTGCACAAGACGGATTTAAAGCCGTGTTTTCCCACAAATATCGCCAAACACTTCCGAAAAAAAATATGAACTTACTAATTTTGTGACAACCTTTAATCACATCATGCTTTATGCTGGGCAAGACACTTGCATTCGGATTGATCTTTAGTTTATCTCGCTTACTATTTTATAAATCAGCAATCTCGGCTGGACTCACCCCATTTTGAAGTCAGTTCCCGTTCTACCCCGTCGCTTGGTCAACCCGCTTTTATTATTTAGGAGGATCAGCTCTCCAAGTTATGTCAGAATGTATTTTTCAGATTCCACACTGAACCCAAATACTGTAAACGATTTATTTTTCGCGGGCTCAAATTTTCGCGAATCGGGCCAAAGCTGAAAATTTTAAATTATTCGCGGGTTCTATTTTTCACGAATCGAGTGTAGCTTCCGTAGCGTTCACACATTGCCCGAATTGTTCGCGGGACGTATTTTTCGCGAATTGTAGGCGATTCGCAAAATTCGCGAAAATTAGGTCCTCGCGAAAATTTAGTCGTTTACAGTATGCACTGTGTGGTCGAATTGGGAGATAGTAATTGTTCGCGTTATTTAACGTCGATGGTTCTCGCCTTGCTTCAGACACAGTGATGATGTACACGGATTTTATGGAGCAACTTTCAGGTTAATGTCTTCATTTAAATGAAGAACCGGTTAGCGCCAGACATACCATTCATCTGTGATCTCGTGAAAGAGGATAGCCGACACCTGAATGAGTGTGCCCCGTTTCGAAAGGCTCGGAATACCGACGCGCTCCACAAATGGCACGCAGCTCAACATAACCCAACGTCTGTGAAGTGCGTCTCTTACTTATGCCCGAAACATACAAAAAAAATTGGTGAAGTTTCCCCAGATAGAAAATAAATTATCAATAAAAAAAGAAAACCAGACTTTGTCAATGACGCGCCGGACAGGACAGTCTTTTTTCCCTTTTTCATGCGTCAAAAACAACGAGGGTATCTGTTTGCTGCTTGGTGTTCGTTAGGCTAGTTATGAGTACCTTGGAAACACGAAATTACTCGTTCTTGTCTTTGAAACTCTCTGGTAGCGCAACTGGGGTACCTCACGGTGTATTTAACTCTAGTAAGCGCCATTTGATGAGTGATTTTTTTTTTTAATGCTGAGTTTTAGCGGCCGGTATTGGCACTGTCGCGAGAAGCATGATCGTTCCCTGGGTCGTACTATCTTAGCTCTAGTGTAGATTGTGCTGCAACGTACAACTTGCATAAACATACATATCTGACACAAAGCACACACCACCGTCAATTCACGACCCACCGCCAGTAGAAGAAACCCAGCCCTTGATGGGGTATTAAATAGGTATTTAAGAAAGTCGTGTTTTACATTAAATATCCCCCCCCCTTCGTATTCGTACTTTACCTAGTCTCACAACAACCAATCGAAGGAAGCTCCCGTCGCGAACATTTCGTACATCATAAATGTGATCGCAGATATCATGTCTGCGCTCTTCTTTATTATATCCTTACTAAGTCAATACTTCTACGTGTGAGCGAAGCACTCTGATAGCTTTTAACGAGAGCATTTTGGGGCTTTGCGTTAGCTGCTCTCCAGTTTAAGATGGCCACTAAACGCATGGGTGGAAGTATCTTCAAATTTGCCGACGTCGCGATAAGAGCGCTCAAAGAACGTGGAATGAAGGATTTTTCTCCTTGAGATCTCAGAAATCGCAATCTCATACTCGCCACATTTTTTCCATAGCTCGCTTTGATATCACGGATCTACTATATGGCTATGATTATTTAAAACGTACAGCGAAACAGACGGGACGGAAGAAAGGAGATAAACAATCGCCGAACTTACAACTGAAGTTTTAATCGTCAAGGCGCAGCCTATATATATATACACGACCAAACAAAAGGAAGCACACACAGTCAACGACACCCCACTGAAACCCGCACCATTATCGCGCATGCTGTCGCCGTGAAAGGAAATCTAATTCTTTAGCCGACAAAAGAACCGACGGGGCGCTGACACGCTCTTCCCCCAAGCGCGCAATCGTCTCTGCCTCCATAATCTCTCTCTGGTCAGGGCATTGGCACTTCTTCCAATGACAGTGTTTTTTTTTATATATATATTTCGCATCACTTCCACAGTCACGACAATGAATGCCCAGGTGTCCTGATACTACCTTGTTTACATTGTAACAATGTTTTCCTAACCTATCATTGAGGCATCTGCCCGTCTGGCCAACGTATTGTTTAACTCAAGATCGCGGGATGGAATAAACAACTTCTTCTGTACTATATTGCGCTATCGCTTATATTTTTTAGTAAAAAATCTATTAATATAAAATAATTTCGTAGTCATATAATAATCTTAGGCAGTTTTTTTTTCCCCGAGACTAGAGTTTCAGTGACGAGTTTTTTTTTAACACGTCACTTTATCTCTGGCTTCCGCCTGCAACGTTTTTCCTCAACGGGATTCTACGCGCGTTGTTGTTGTGTCGTACCGCATATCCATGTTTCCAGACAACTTACTCGAGGAAACATCTGAGCTACCTGAGTGGGTCGCTCATAGTCCGAGGACGGTAGCTCCCTAAGAGAATGTCTAAAGGAGTAACGGTGAAGAAAAAAAAGAAGAAAAAAGGCGCCGTCGTTACGATTGAAGGAAACACACGGAGCGACCAAGAACTGTCAAAGCGTTCAATGGAGATATGTAGATCCGCGAAGGGTGAAGGATATGGAGATTTGTGCTAAGTTCTCTGACGTCGTGAGCGGTATCCGCTGTTCAATGGGCTCTCGGGTGATGGTGGAAGATAAGTTTACACTCCTGTTTCATGAGCACTTAAAAGGCCTTCAGAATGAAAGCTTATTGGCAACGTGCGTGAACAAAAGCGTCACTGTGGTCGACTTTACGCCCGTAGCCAAGCACGTCACTATGGCATCTTTAGTTTGATTATTTCTGCTTTCGTCGACGGAAATAAGCCCAATTTCAAACTTTCATTGTCGGAAATAAGCCCATTTTCAAACTGTCAACTTTGTCGGTGCTGGTTTAAGAACGCGATGTTTCCAAGCATACACCGTGCTTCCACCGTGCTTTTTACACACACCATTGAGCTTGTCGTTCGCAACGGGTGATAAGTAGCCAGGAGCACAACTTGTGACGTCACGGCAAGGCAAATCCTCGTAGCGACCTCACGAACAGGAACCATAAGAGGGCGCCACCGAAGAATATCAGCGCTAAACAAGAATCGGTGAACCAGCGCACGCCAATGGACACGTGTAGAGTCGAGATCGCGAGCTGACTCGCCGATTATTTAGAGAAGGAGTTTGCTTCGAGAGGCGGCTTTGATCGATATGTAAAAAAACCGCTTCCAAGCTACGCGCCACCGGCCGGGCCTAACCCAACGCGCTCGTGCGACTTTATCCTCCGATGTCACGGCTAACTGGAATGCTGGCCCCATTGTCCTGGACGTTCCATCTCGGCGTCGCTCGACAGCACAGCTTCACCGACCCCTTTGGAGCAGCCTCGGTGCTCGAGATACGAGAAGACAGCGTCAATGGACGTCCTTGCCACGCCGCGAGTCAAGGACCGTCGTCGAGGACCCTCGAACAAAGACAACGAAGCCGAAGCGATGTGAACCTGATGGGAAGAAACAAACCGCGGAGCGGGCATCCCCGGCCGGCGGCGGACATACAAGCGTTGGCCAAGCTGTAGCAGACGGGGCGACGCTGTAAACGAACCGCTGATAAACGGCGCGCGGCGATTTACAACAGCGCAGTGCCGGGGCTCTCCTGGCCGCGATCGACGTTCCGTCGACGTCGGCCGTCGCGGACAGCTATCGGGCCCGCCAGCTGGGAGAGCGGAAGGCATCGCGCGGTTATAAGCTCCCACCCATCGGACGAAGGCGGAAGACGCGCGGGGCTCGTGACCGCGCCACACGAAACAGTGACCGCTTCCTGCGACGCTGGGAGCCTCGCAAGGCGTCCGGAACCCCATGCCTGCCAAGTGGCATGCCCACAGACGATGCCAGCGCTGCGCCGGACGCGTCGCAGCCTCCACGGAGGTGAGAGTTGGATGCTTACAATCAGCGGGAGTATACGCGCGTGCGATTCGGACTGTCGCGTGCCTCAAACACTCGGACGAGCCTTTGAAAAAACCGGTCTCGATATTAGGATGTGCTTCCGGTATACGTGCTGCTTCGATGTAGCCATCATCCGTATAGAAGCGGCCACTTATGCCAGACGTTTAAACAGTTTCAACCCACCACGGAGTAGCTACCTAGGTGGTCGTAGATGATCACGAGCGATTTGTAGTCAGTACGTGATCGCTCGCAACTGTATTCCGAATGCTGAGGAATTTGCTTTTCAATCCGTTCGGAGACTTGCTTCTTGATGACGATTTCTTTCGCTTGATTATCTGGAAGCTCGAGAAGCCTGCTCTCGCGGGTCTTGAAGCTTCCACCTCCTTGTGGCATCCCGGCATGAACTCCATGCGATGATCTGCTTGCGCATCCGCAGTTACAACCGCAAAGGATTTACATGTGTGGGACATTTTAAGTGCGCTTAAGGCTATAAACCGAAAGACAGTAAAATAATGAGCGAACCAGCTGGCGATTGAGAGCGAACGGGCGCCTTTTTGGCGCCCGTTCTCTCTCAATGCCTTGGACGTAATTGGCTTAGAACTGCCCGTTTGACGCGAGTAGAGCTGTAGTACTCACTTGTTCGGTGCTACTTTCTATCCTTGCTCCGTGTGCTCTAAGGATCTTGTGAACAGGGCTCCGGACTCCCGTGGATCTTTCTTCTCGGATAAGCAGTCCGTCCAGCTAAATATGGCGCACGCCCTGCAGAACAAAAAGTATACAAGCAAATTACTTCACGCAATGAGACTATGCATGATTAGTATTCGTAGCCTTTCGGTGATTGCCGACTTCCACAAGCCCTAATTCACCGATAGCTCCTTTAGACTAGAAAAAAGTAACTGAACGGAGAGAACGTTTTTGAATAAGCCACAAACTATACCAACATTTATTTTCGAACTATCAAATTGACGATACAATGAAAGTTCAAAATAATTTAAAACTTGTATTGGGCTAATACTATTTTATCAATAGGAATTTAAAAAAAAAAGAACACGGTTCTTTTTAGTTTTCTGCCGAACGCCAGATATTTTCAGGTAAGCACACGCGCACATGCACGCAAAACAACATTCAATTAAAGCGGAAAAAAAAGAAGAAGAAATCTTCCAGGTGAAGCACACTAGTAAATGCGTGTTGATTACGTGATGTACCGTGTTCGTCTAGGCGCCACCAATATGAGGGCCAGGGATCAGCGATGTAAACTTCAACGAAGGTTCCCAAACGATAGGCCAACTCGGGGGTCGGCAACCCTTTGCATCGGCGGGCCGAGTCGTCACGAAGCCGACATGAAGGGGGCCAGACGACAAGTCGCGAAGTGTGTGTGCGTGTGTGTGTGTTGAACATGATGATAAACCTGAGACTCGGGCTAGGAAAATGAAAAACGCGAAGGAAGACTGAAAAAAGAACGGGCAGCGTCTCAAACTCAGCTACAAAGTTTATTTTGTACACGCCTTATATACCACGTCTCCAACGTCGTCACTACAATCGCCAAATCAACAATACCCCACGACAACAGAACACAATAGTACAAAAAAATATCTCAGCTTTCAAAAAAAAAAAAAAACGTGGGGTAAACCTTCTCTGCCTTAAACTCGGCTAGGAAACATTTGCACCAGGGGTTACTGCTCAGCAGAACCACGACTTTGCCCTCTGCGACCTCAAAGGGTTCACAACTGAATGCAAAGAAACGACCTTGCCCTCCGAGAAAGACCCAAAAATACCGAAACTGCACTTTCTCTGTCTATGCACACAGCCCAAAGAGACGCACCTATAGACACTACTTCGTATTTCGTATTCCATTCGCATTTGGACCACTGCTCTTTAAAAAAAAAAAAAAAAAACTGGCAGGTTACACTCAAAAAGTATGAAGAACTGTTTCAAGCCTTACTGTCTGCGATAGTACTGGCGTAAAGCCTAAAACATTCCCTCGCGTCTGCCTTCCCACAGAACACTTGGAGAGTCAGGTCAGACACTGCGATCGCCGAAAATATGTTAGGCCTAGATTTGAAGGCCGCGACGCGATGAGAAATGACGTTTCACATGCTCACGTCAAGCCGACACCACCTATACTTCGACAACCAATCGAACAGCCTATAAAATGCAACATCATGGTGTTCACCAGGTTTCTGCACGTGTTTTGGCATCGCTAAACCAATCATGTATGGGGAGGGCCCAGATACTTGCGCTTTTGGTATTCATGTTTGTGTGTGTTCGTGCCTTTGACTGCGCCCCGGACATATGACGAAACGGAGTATAGAATAATCAAACCCTGTGCACCAGCATTTCAACCTCCAGAACAGTCAGATGGAGGAGCCTAGACGGATATTGGTCACAAGTGCTGCGTCACTGTTCGGCTAGGTCTCGTGTCCAATCGAAGGACGCTCAGCGTCGGGCTCGGTCCCGATTGCCGAGTTCGCACCATCCGAGTGTGATGACGTCACGTGGCGGTTTCGCGGGCTTCGATTATTCTCAGTGTTTGTCGTCAAACTCACTGGTCGCATCGCAGACTACAGTGCACCCAGTAAATGCATCATAATATAAACTGCACGTATACCCTCGAAGGTTGTCTTCGCACAATTACGACTCGTATAGGATAATGGTTGCGAGCGCGACTTGCAGAACAGTACCGTGACGACAAATTATGCGCGAGAGACATCCTGGCGATGCCGCAACTTTCCACAGCAGTCCTCTACCCGTTTGTGTCGGCATTCGTACGAGCGCCGCAGGAATGTCGCTTGTAAATGGGAGAGGGCGTGAAGTGCCAGCACAGGCGGGGGAAAGAGAATGCAAGAATGAGGAAAGCGTAAAGACAGTGGCCACAGGTAGGAAAGGTATGTCTTGCCTCACGAGAAGGAACTGAGGAAAGAAAAACACAGCCGCGTGCCATGAGGTAAATTACACTCGAAGGCGCTGACAGCTTTAGTATGAGGAAAGAGATTTGCAATTGATTTCTTACGAAACTCACGGACGGCTTTCTCCGCACAATCTAGCAGCCAGTACCAAGCGCTTTCCAAGGCTTGGATCTATCGTCCGTAACCTTCGCTGTGCTCCCAGCTAAGGTGCAGTTGGCGGCAATCTGATTATAGACTTCTACTCACCATTAAGAATGAAATCAAAAAATAAAGTGTACTTTTAAACGAGATAGTTAGATTAAAAAAAAATAATACGGTTTACTTGACCCGCTATAATGAATATTGGAAGGTTCCCACGTGCAGGTCAAATTATGGGCAGCAAATGCTTCGGTATTTAATTCCAAAGCTTCTAAACAACTTTGAAGAAGAAAATAGAAATGTAGAAACGATATCTCCTAAAGAGTTGCGTAACGTATTGTTACATATTTAAGCGTTTTGTGCCTTGTTTCTGTTATCCCATTTGATAATGTGTAATTTTTTGTATATGATTTTCTTTTTTTCTTCTTTTTTTTTATTGCACGAAAACTGTTTGTTCAATGGCTGCTGATGGGGCTGAGGGCCAGTCAAGCTTCTTGTTGAAGCTTTTTCCCTTTTGCTCCACCATTTCTTTAAATAAAAATGAAGATTATTATTATTATTATTGTTATTATTATTATTATTAAATGAGCTGCCCCATTTCAGTGCTAGCAGGAAGAGGTAAAATGCTGCATGAGGTGCCTCCGGCATGCTTAAGCTATTAAACATATTGCTACAATGCCGCCATAGAAAATCTGACAGTCCATTCCAATCTTTTTCATTTTTTGTTTTTTTGACGGCATGAGGTATTCGCGTGGCTTTTGCCTCGGCCGGAACGCTGCTGTGTCAGCTTATAGTGCAGCATCCTGTACATTGATGGAATTGCTCCGACATCTTACGCCACACTACGCCAAAGTGCTCACCCTGCTACATCCAGCAAACTTTCGCCAAAATGTGAAGCATTTTCGTCAACATTACGCCAAAACGTCATTTCGATTTATCACTACGCGGAAAGTGATACCTTAGGCGTCTATACACTGCCGGTTTGTTGCAGTAACCTTGCACGAATTGTCGAAACCTTCGATTATCGCTTAGAACAGGGATATGTTCTAAGCTTACCTACAGCAAAGATCTCTTCTAAGGTCCGGCCAGCGGATGGTCGCGGTCTTTCCAGTGACGGCGAGCCCGCGGCCCGCTGCTACAAGCGCAAACATAAGCACGCCAAATATGGAAAAAAAAAGAAGAAATGAGAAAATCTGCTTCAGAACGCGGGTTCTCTCGCCATATTATTTGTTAATTTGTTATACATTGTCTTCACCAGCACTGCTATTCGTAGTTCCTTGTTTCATGTATTATAACTGCGATATGTGCCATAACACGAGCACATCCTCATCAGATCTATCATTCTCATTAGTATTCTGTCCTCTGTTCATATGCCAAAGGAACTTTGATTTATGGCTTGTGAGTTCTCCGGGTCACCATTTTTTTTAATGTCAGAATTAGCAACATATCGGATTCAAAAATAAAGTACACATATGTATTCATCCACCTTGCATTTTTTTCTCTTTTAAATTTGTGCTCTGGTTTAAAAAAAAGAAGATTGTATTTTAATGCTTATTTAGGCTTATTTTTTTATTTTGCATTTCTTAATTTATGTTGGTTGTTATCCGGCCCTCGAGGCTGTGACAGGTCACCAATCCGGGCCCCTTAGCCAAAACGTTTGGAGAACCGTTTGCTTAGAATAAAAGTATTACTCGGTTTGATCTTCGTATCGAACTCGACGGGCAACTTGGGAAGTTTCGAGATAAGTATTCCTCGTCGTTCGTTGTGTTTTCGGTCGAGTTCAGTGGCTCCGTTGAATGCGCTTTTTACACCGCACCGGGGCATTGCGGAGAAGCTACACCCGCCGAGTCGACGACATCGCGATTCTGCGTTATGTCACTTTTGCCGCAGCTCAGCCTCCTGTGAAAGGGTAAATCCGCGGTGATGCTGCTACTGCATCATACAGAAGACAGCTTGCAGATAATGTCTGAGGTCTTTGTCGTATGACGGTCGCACTGGTCATACAAACACTGTTTGCGGATATATGTTCGAAGTATCCATATGTGTAAAGCAAACCCGCTTAATTCGAACATGCTGGAAGAGTATCCTGAAATACTTCTGGTCATTAGTTCGGCAGCTAACACCGTGTCTTTTGTTCGGCGTAGGACCAGTGCGACTGAAGCTTTAAACACTTCCCCAGAGGGGAATAAAGAAACGCTCCGCCAATTGTTGTAAAAAAAAAAAAAATCGTGTAAATGCCGATGTGACAAATCAATCTTGCAGTAAAATTCGCAAAATAAATTTTAAACCAATCAAAATGTGATAGACTGCTACATTCTGACAAGTTTTGTGCGTCATTGGTCTTGTCTTCTTTTTTTTATTTTTTAACTGGGCTATATCGATTAATAAACTCGATTCGGTTAGACGGGGTGCGCTACAGGCTTAACTTTGGGGTTTAGATATTCGAAGCACAGTTAGCGAAGTTTAAATTGAAACAAAGGCAACTTTAGAAGAGGAAAGAAAGCTTGGAAATCACCAAATTGGAATATGCTAGGTTTTTTTCTTTTTTTTAACGCATAATTATTGTGCACATGGAGATTCCGCTTCGTCCGAAAACTCTACATGTAAAATGCGATTGGGAGGCAAAATTAAATCGCATTCGCAGTTTCATTATGCTGTGCAATGGATACTAACCATTGGTTGCACAAAGTGGGAAGGCAAATGGGCACTGTCTTTTAATTGGTCACATGTGAACGCATGAATGGAAATGTAGTGTTTGCAATGGAATGCATGAAAATGAAGTGTCATGCTTGTACCCCAAAAGATTTTTTTGTACTCCAAAATAAATTTTTGATTGCTCCAAAAAGTTTTTTTTTTTTCATTGCCAGGGTAAAACGAAACATAGTTTCCTTCTTCGCCGTTGCGCTTGTTGCGGTCGAATTTAACGACCACTAGCGACGTGTCTACCTGCATTCTGGAACTGAAACCTGGCGAAAATTCAAAGCACGCGGTATAGTATGCAGCCAGCTTCACCAGGGCAGAAACTCTACTCGAGCACAAAAGAAAATGCAGACACGCACACGCACACACAAAAATCGAACTTTGCATAACAAGTTCCCCTTATTCTAAGCATCCTAGGTCACAAATAACTTACGCACTTGCCATGTCGAATAGTTGCCATAATTGAGATTGATCCTCTAAGAAGCTGCACTCTAAGCAAAATATCGACAACGAGTTTAGAGGCCTCGCCGGACTCACTCCTTTCGGGTTCCCATCCACCATTTACGGGTTCTTCCTTCCACGGCAGAGAAATTACGTCAAATTACGTCAAATTACTCCAAGCATCGTCGACGCAGGTCTATCTGTAGTTTGTTTTCTGTTCGAGCACGTTTCACTGATCACCGAATCAGCTATTTGCACACAGACGGCGTCAGGTTCGGTGGCACTTTCGGTGTAATTGTCCTTCTGAGGTGTATACCACAATTTTGTCCTTTTTGTCATGTTTTGTTTATAGATTTATTTACTGATCTTTACGATCAGTTTTCCTCCTCACGAACCTGTTAGGTTTCCGTCTATTGGCAAACATGCGCCAAATAAATGCGCATTTCAGTTCTCCGTCGGCTTTAACCAGTTAACGAGACTCAAGGAAACTCCGCTCTAGAACCGAAACACACTACTACACAACACACCACCTCCTGTTTGAACGTAACAGATAAAACCCATGATAGCTAGTGTTTTGGCAGAAACGTTTACGGCTGCACGTTCCTTTCCTTTTTCCAGCTACTCGAATGTACGTAAAAGCGGAAGAATTTTTTTCCCAACATGTTTTGTTGGCCTTTACTGCGCCCCGTGGACTATTTTGTTTGAAGTGCTTTCAACACAGGCATCGGGAGGGCTTCTGAGTTGCGCCGGTGCTGCTGTTTGTGGGATTTATTTTTGAACGAAGTGGTGCTGTTGATAATACAATACAAATTGTGGCAAATTATGCGCAATCATGCAGAAGGCAAAACATGGGACACACATGTCCGTTACTGAGGGACTGGCACGATAACTATAAAATCATTGGTATTCGTAGCAGCAAGGAGATGACGCCGGTGAAGGCACATGAGGTAAAGGTGAACAGGGTTGGACTGATAAAGCTAGGGTACGGGGCACGTTTGCTACTTACTTTTCATACTAAAAAAAAAAAATCCGCGTCACGGAACACGGGCGCCGTTGTAATGCATACTAGGAAGCCCTCGTGTGCAAAACGCAAATGAAGTCGCCCTTACGCGCAAATTACACGTGCACGATGTTCATTCTTTTCATATCTCCAAATGTGTGTTTAGAAAGGTCTTTTAGCAAGCCGTTACCGTGTTCCGCGTACCGCACTACTAGAGCTTTTGAAGCATGCTATTAAGCGCGCGCCCCGCGGTCACGGTATGACCCGGGCGCGCGCTTAAATTGGCTTAAAAGCATGCTTCAGAGGCTCCGGTAGTGGTGTGCGCAGAACACGGTAACGGTTTGCCAAAAGTTCCTATTGTGTCCATTTATGTACTGCTCCATTTGCTCAACTTCTTTTGTGTCGGTGCGCCTAAAATTAAAAAAAGAGGGGGATATAGCGGTTCAGTTGTGGTTTATGTACACAGAAACGATTTGTTGTTTTAGTTTATGCATTCGTGTTACAAGATACAATAGTGAAACGTTCAGTCCCTCCCAAGGAAAGAGAGTAGTAAAAACCAATACACTAAACTGGGTAAACAAATTAAAATGGCCGTTAGCGTTACGCGGTCTCCGAAAAAATGAACCGTCGGAGGCCGTTTGGTGTCGGCTGTCGACCGTCGGCAGCCGAGCCTCAAGCACTTGTGGCGTGGCCTTTCGGAACAAGCGCGAGCCTGAAAACGGAGGGATGTGAAAATGAAGAGATCGACTCACGGACTCGAGGTTGGATCGCAGGCTTTCCACCTCATTCTGCAGGTCGAGGCAGCGCTTGTTGGCCATGGACAGGTCGTCAACAGCTCCCTGCATGTGACGCTGCATCTCGTCGCAGTAAGCCTGCAGGTCCTTCGCCGAAGCGACGCAGGACCAAAGGGGGCAGATCAAAACGGGGCCGACACAAGCGGAACACGCATTATTTACAAACAAAATTCAGACTGGACAAACGCACGACTGTCCCAACTTTTTGAGCGCATAATCTCGCGCCGTATTCTAAACGTGCCATATGACGGCGTACTTTGTCACGTGGGAAAATAGGAAAAAAATATACCCAGCAAAGTCTAACAGAACGTTGTTTTATCTTTAGAGAGACTTCTTTAGAGAATGCACAGCCCTCCCAGCCTCCTTGCCGACCTGGAGCCCTAATATGGACACTTGGCGAAATAGTCGGCGAGAAATCTGGCGGCCGTGATCGGTCAACGTCGCACTTGACATAGGCACCGACCAATAACAGTAGCTGGATTTCTCGCAGACTTTCTCGCCAAGTGTTCATATTAGGCCCCCGGTGGGCCTTTCACGACTGGCCAGTCTGATTGATTTTGCTTTAATCGACGTAAAGAAGAGTAATGTCATATCGTCAGCTTTACCGGCGTTGGTTTCGGAATGCGACGACTCCAAGCTTCCACCGTGCTCTTTAACTACGCCATGGACCTTGTCATTCGCAAGTAATGATAAGTGACGCCACGGAACTCATATGCCACGAACGCGAATCCAAATATTCGTCGACGGATTGATTGTTGACGAGCGCACACGTCCGAGTGACGCTCGCGTCCATTACGGGAGCTGGGTTCGACTGACGTGCTTGGTACTGCGGATGAATCACAGTGAAAAGGCGGAGAGCTTTCGAGGGAAAGGAGGTAACAAATAGTGCGCTATATTTTCGAAATGTCGTACCAAAAGTCAGGTTTTGGGCTCTCTACCCTCGTGCAATAGTTTTCTTTTAACCCACTAAACGCAATGCGATTAGTAAAATTCCAATCTAAAATCAGTTATTCCAGCCCAAAATTCATTTCGTGGGTCCTTTTATTCTCTGTGATCACCGGCGGTCTCGTTTCTTTCACGGTGGCAGCTTAAGTTTTATCACAAAAAGCGAAGTGAGTACAGACTCAAATCAAGTCGAGCTCCTTTCTATTTCGTTATCATCTGTCTCTCTGTCCTCAACGCGAGCGGATCATTTCAGAGGCCTTGACGAATATGCTTGATAGCGGATGTTTCACAGACAGACGTCGTTCTTCCACAATCTCGCTCTCGCGTGTAAAGCAATTTATTTTATTGCGGTGAATAGCGGCATTCTCACTGTCTATGAGAGCCCATGCATATCGCTTTTTATGCAGAAGCCCCCACTTTGATAGTAATATAACCAAAAAGAAAAACAAAAAGGCATAGCCTTCTGCGGTGTCCCAAGAAATATTCCGACAGTGAGAAGATGCGATGACCCAGAATTTTTTACGATAAAGCGAAACGAAGCCTAGCTCGGACGCACCAGCAGCTGCTTGGCCTGCCTCTTGACGGCTTTCTGGAGCTCGTTATTCTGCAAGGTGGTGTCCTCAAGCTGGAGGCTGAGCTCCGCGATCTCCGCCTGGACCTTGCTGCGCAGGTTCCCGGCCTCGTTGCGGGCTCGGCTTTCGGCGTCCATCACTCGCCCGTGCAACGCCTCCAACTCACCCTTCAGCTCGCGACTGAAAAGCAGCGAGCAACACATGAGGAACTAATACCACGCAAGGTTCCCGAAATGCCGCTTTCCAAAGCGTCTTCCAGAGGAAATCGTGCAGATATGGCGACCACTGAGGTTTTGGAACGTTACACTACGTGTTCAGTAAGACCGCGTGCTAATTTAGCGCTCTTTCAACAGACACTTACGGAGCATGGTTGCTAAAACATCATCTGTCAAGTAAGGGCTAAAAAACACAGGCGATATTTTACGCGCGGTCAGTTTCGCTTACGACTGGTAAAGTAACTGATCGTTGTGAAAGACAACTTTCTCGCTTGGCGTGTCCGACGCACGAAACCCAGCGAAGTGCTTCGTGTGGAGGGCAGCGGACTGTAGCCCTTTACCGGACGAAAGCCACGGCAGATCGTTTTTGGCACTCCCCCACCATCGGATAGCTCGCTCCGCTTTCAACGAAGCACGCATTCGTGCGGGGGTTGCAGAAACGGAATCATGAAGCTCTCTTACGTTTACAAGGTCGTCTAACGTGCAAAAAATTACAACTCAAACAAGCGCGAGTTCTGCACTTGGACAAGGGCAGGCAGGGCGTGCACCAGAATCAGATACTCCAGATAACACTATTTTTTTTAACAGTGTTCGTTTTAGAAAGACCCTCTAGCCATTGGCATCTGGGCTGCTCGTACGTGTTTCTAATGGCAACGCTTACAGCTTTCAGGCGTGTATACAATGCGACATTTTTTTTTAAAAGTTTGGAATGCGACAGCAGGTTACTGCCGTTGACCTTGGGACGCCGTTCAAGTTATGCACATAGAACGTCGCTGCTCCTTCTGTAAACAAACGCACCGAATATACGTTTTACAAACTTGTAAAAAACAGAAGGCAAGTTTGTTTTTAATACGTTTTTAGCATTAGTACCCACATGGCAGGGAAAAGCTGACGGCGTCCGTCTGTGGACAAGACAGTGGATAGGGAAGCGTGCCGCGTAAGGAGATGGAGAGTAGAGAAAGACAAAGGCGAGGGGGATGCGACGTCACGGGGCGGTAGCCAATGGGCGCTCGAATGCTGGTGCGAGTCTGAACTTGCACGTGTGTGGAGCGCGTTTTTGTGCTACAAAAATTAAAGGAAGATCGATCCTCAGGGAATGCGTTAGCATGACCCTTGGGAAACGCCACACACGTCCCTTCTTAGCAAACGCTAACACTGACCCTGTATAACGAGGCCAAAAAGAGGCAGCAAAAAATAGAGGAAGCAAAGAGAAAGCCAAAACAGAAAAGTGAAGGGGTCAGCGTTAGCGTTTCCCAAAGTGGGACGTGTGTGGCCTTTACACCAAGGGTCATGCTTAACGCATTCCCTTAAGGATCCACCAATGAATCTTACTTTATTTTTATTATTTTGTCGTTTATTCATTTTACCAAGTCTCACGGAAAAGTTTGAGTGCTGTCTGACAACTTTTGGCAATGGTATGCACCGATATAGCGCGCACATAAACAACAACGTAAAAACAAAAACAGCTTATGCATATGATTAATTTCTTTGCTTTAACGGCAGACCATACGTAATTTATAACTATTGCAATTTTCACTCGTTTAACCGTATCGGTCAAGCTATACGCGCACTTTGTTTTCAACACAGCCGGGGCTTTTGGCCTAGCATCCTGCTTGAACGCGTGACACTTAGCTATAATCTCATAGTTTTTTCTCCATTAACCTCGCTTTTTATTGCCTTCAGTCCAAGAAGCTAAACTTTATAAAAAAATTTATGAACGCATATTGTATGAAGAGGCACAATTGTAAGGTTCTTTTTCTTATCGCCACAAAGTAGCATCTAAGTGCAAAATAATCTACGGTCGCGCATTAAATTAACAGCGTTCTAATTATACTTCCAAATGACGCAAGCGACTCGTCTGTGGTTAAAAAAATTAAACGAAAAGACCGCATACTCGAAGAAAACGCAGTAAGAAAGAAAACACTATTAATCATTTTTTACATCGTGAGAGTGTAATAACTGGCTTAGATTCTAATGACGAGAAGCCTCTTGGAGAGCCGTGCAATCGTTTTTATTCGCGTATTTTCCTTTCTACGAGGAAGGCGCATCCGAAGTTATAAATTGCGCTTCTCTTCGAAGGAGTGCATTCGTAGAACTACAGCAGCCCTGCCAAGGACACCAGACACTGGCTCAATAAAACCGGTAAGCGACATCATATCCATCAGTTTTCGTCGGCGCTCGGACAGTGGGGTGTATTTTCTGAGCCGCACTAAGTGGGAGCGGAAATAAAAATACTAAGAAATAAAAAAAGAGACACCCAATCAAGTTACTGCGGCTAATGGACTTTCTATATATACAGCGCGAGAACTTTCATGCGGAACTTTTCCTTCTTTGTCCACTTGACGTGTCCCAAGACGAAACTGACCTCGGAGAGGATGAGGAACTGTCCGCTTCGATGAGCTCGCCTTTTTCCGGCAGTGCGGTCAGGACGAGAACTCACGCTTTCTCCTTTCCGGAAACCGTTGGCACGAGACCAATAGTCACGACCGAAGAAACGCAGCGCAAGGTCAGTTTCGGAACGGAATTTTCTAAATTAAGGCCATGGGGCAGGCGAGTTCGGTTACTATAGGACATACCAACCCTGGAGAGCGTGTGGACAGAGGGGACGAACACAAGCGCTAAGCTTCATGTTTGTGCCTGTCGCCTCTGTCCCCAGGCTGCGTGGTCAGAATGTCTTTGAATTTGGTTGGCTTCCATCTGACTTGTTACGCCCGAGGCCGCCCCCTTGGCTGTCACAATGACGCCGTCGGGCTGGATTGGTATGGGGCCATCATGTATACCGACCTGAACAAGAGAATGGGTAGGTGGAGCCTTGGATGGCGGAAGGGGTTCCACGATATCTATAGGTGAACATAATCAAAATGTGCGCTAAATATTCGGAACGGCAGCTGCAGTGGCGTGCTTGTGTGCCGTATGATCTTCACGCGTTGGCACTGATCGCAGCTTCGCGCCCAGCGACGGAGGTCAGCGTAGACGTTGGAACGGACGTAACGTCTCGTAAGGAGCCGTTGTGCTTTGATCGGATGCCTCGGTGACTGGAATTGGAGTCCGTGGTTGGTTGCGTTCGCGCCTTCGACCGTGCCCTGACCTAGAGTAAAGGTACAGCAATTGTTTTTAACTCTCACTAATCTTATATTCGGCATGAATAGAAAATAATAAAAAAATACATTCTTGCCTCCTTATTATTTTTTACTAACTTATAATTTTTTAGGCAAGGGATATGGTTGGCCCCAAGGATACAAAGAAAGCCAGGCTTGTCACGCCTTGTGTATTTTATGTAGATCTTAAATAGTTTGTAAGTCTGTTTTGTCCACCATGACAGTAAAGTGAAGGCTCACCGTATGTGTATCCTAGTTATACTAGTCAATATCACAAGTCTGTATATGGCTGGCGCCCGTCACTTCCAGAGCTCCTCAAACTGTCGGGAACATCTCTTTTCTGAGAAGCTGGCCTGTTTCTATTTGTGGCCGCGTGCAAGAAAATCGGTCGCGAAGAGCGCACAGAGAGGAAGTGATGTCGGCCATTCACCAAAATCAACACGAGTGAACGCTTGACAGCTTCAACAAACACTGCTTGCGGTTGCGGGCCGGAAGTTTGCGAGAGCAGCGAGCTAAAACGAGCCCATCAAATGTGCATAATCACCGGACGTCGAAACAAAGCCACGAACGACGTGTACGCACGAAATAAAAATGCTGCTGTCAGCAGAGTTTTACGAAGGCAGATGCATCTGTTGTTGCAAAAAAAAAAAACATCTTTTTTTATGTGCGTTTTTTTTTTGAAGCAATGGTGTGTACATGGCGGTTTTATAGAATGTGCGAGTTGATCGAGCTATTCGCGACTCCAGCGAACTATAGGGGGCGCGCTCGTCAGGCAAAATGGCGGACGAAAGGAGGTCGTTTTCGTCGTTCAGCACGCGTACCACCATAAATTTCTTTCACTGCCGCGTAAAATCGGTATTAAATGCGATTTTTCGACGGTAAAAACCTTCTTCTAGTCAGTGCGTAGAAATGACACGGCGGAAGCATAAAAATAATTACCGGAAACGTTATTTGTCTCTATGCTGCCTAGGAGAACCAAGTAGCGATAGCAGACGACAGAGTCGAAACGACCTCCTCTCTTGAGCTTCTGGGCGCTGCCGCTACGCGGCGTCGATTTCACTGGAGTGGCTAATACCTTTTCATGCTAAGAAGCACGCTGTGGGGGCATCTCGCCTTGTGTGGGTGGAAACTAACTCGGCGCGTTTGGCTGCCGGTTGTTTTTTCGATTTGTGCAAAGTACACGAACCTCGATGTTTCTCAGCGCCGTGGATTAGCTCCAGCTCACTGCCCAGCGTGCGAAAATCATAGCCCGTCAGGTGCGACCTGACTGGCTCTGATTTGGCACGCGCCAAACTCGCAATACATGCAACAGTGCGTTTGGGTCAGGTCCACCACTTCCAAGGCATAAAACTGCCTTTACTGGATTATATTGTTCCATTTCTGTTGGAGCGCTGGCCGTGAGCTATGCTTACTTGTCAAAGCAGAGCCCGCGCCTGGCAGGTGGTAATTTTTGCGCCATACATACCCCCCCCCCCCCCAACAAGTTTGTTTTAACCGCCAGAGCCCGCTATATATTAGCGCTCAAAAGAATGACATCTGACTGTTACTTCACGCGTTTGAAGCGGGACCTGCATACGCTAAACATATGTTGTTGTTTGCTGTTTTTTATTTGTTTTTTTGACAGTGTTGTTGATATTGAAAAAGTCACGGTAAGAACTGTTGAGAAACTGCGACGCCTCAAAGGTTTTGGCACAGCTATATGCATCGCGGCAACGGATGTTTCCGCAACACTGAAGGAAAGGGGGTGGGCGGGGCAAGGACTAGAAAGCAGCGAACTTCGTGCCCTCTGGCAGGACCGCCAGTGCCGAAAAGCACTCCAAGCAGCTGAGCCCAACAGCCTTGGGCTAAGAAAGGGAGACAGCAGACGAAACAGAATGTGCGCAAAGGCTCCGTCCGCGTCTTCTTGAGGAGGCTCGCTTCGTTTCCTGGCTGAAGTTCAAGTTCGAAACCTTCCCTTCACGCCCCCCCCCCCCCCCCCAACCCTAGTTCTTGCTTTGTTTTATGCTCTGGTTTTATGAGAATGGGAAAGGAATCAACAACCAATTGCTACGTTTACGGGTGCATATCTTCCTTTCTTTCTTTCGTTTTTTTTTTCTTCTTTCTGGCGTCATATTTACGCGAACGGCGTAGTTGCAAGATAACGTCGTAAACATTCACGCTTCTCTGACGGCTCTTGGTGTTGATTTCGCAGATGGATTGCTTGTCAACAAGACATTAGTCGCTGGCTTTTCTTTTGTAGGCTTCGATAAACGGTTGGTACAGCAAGCGTGGAAATGTTCAAATCGAGCACTATAGGGTGGCCTTCCCCTGTTCCGTTTGACTTTTGAAAACCTGTCATTCTCAGCACAATTTAAGCGACCTTTATTTTAATTACATCATTGTGCACCCCGAGCTAGAGCCGTCATCTTGACCTTATCGTGTCTCTATTAGCCACTGTTGCTGGGGATGACGAACCCACACAGAGTCTATGTCGGTGACAAGAACACCGTGATGAAAACAGTCACTAATTTCTCGTGTGACCATGCTAATGATCTAAACAAAAAACTTATGATCGAAGAGGTTTACATTCGAAGTTCTTCTCAAAGACAACTTCTTCGGGGCATAATAAAATAAAACTAACAAAAAGTGAAGCATATTTACGACTGAGTACATGTGCAGTTGCCTGAAATCATCTATATATAATATAGGGCCGTGAACTGCCGAAACGTCTCAGGTTCGGCCGATAGCAGGTTATGATGGATATGGTGTAGCTGCTTGTGGCATCACCTCAAGAACGAACGTTCTACCAAATTTCTACTTTCGCGGAAGCTTCATAGCTGACTGTGGTCTGCCATTGTGCAATTAAAGCTGACTCAAATCCCATGCAAAGCGCACTCACGAAAGTTACCGTGACGGAAATACAAATTATGTCAAAAGCGGTCCTGGAAAACAAAGCCCTCAACGGACCGTCACTCTCAGAAACAGGGGGTAAAGTAATTACACTCCTTGTCCCATATATTGCACCACAAAACTTAAGTTCGACGTACAGCGCACTGACGTCGAACCGCAGGTACCAATTTTCTCGAGCGACATGATAGCCGAGTGGTACAACTTATTAAAATAGCTAATGTACGTGTTACTGTCTATAAAAAATAATCGGGGTTTTCTTGGCCCTACTGCAAAACGTCAGTGTCTTCTTTTGTAGACTTTGATACGTACTTTAGCTGTTCAAAAAAGTTATATCGCACCGTTATCAAGCCTTTCGTAAAAGTTTGGGCCGTCAGTTCGACGTCAGTGCGCTGTACGTCCAACTGAAGTTTTGGGGTGCATTATATGGGACATGCGGGTATATGTATCTGTATGTATTTCTGGCAGCGATTGCTCTTTTTAACGAGCGTCTATAAACTGTAAGACTACACACTTTTTTTTTTTTTAGAGTAAAGGAGCTGGAAAAGATATACGTATGCATAGGCGGAGACTTCGGGGGGCATCGGGGCTCGTGCCCCCCCCCCCCCTGGTGAGATCCTGGGGGAGCATCGGGGCTCGTGCCCCCCCCCCCCCCCCGGGCCCGGGCCATGATCCTTACCGCGACGCTGTTTACGTGCCATGTAACGAGCTTCTAGAAGTGTCATGTAAACAAAATAACGTCCACGTTGCCTTTATTGACAAAATACATGGGAAATGGAATCCTAGCGTGATTTCGTTAGCTTCAATCTCCAATTCTGGCGAAAAGGTAACGCGCAGCACCCCCCCCCGAGTACTTCGCTTCCCCCCCCCCCCCCCCGGGAAAATGGAAAGTCTACGCCGCTGTACGTATGCACGTTTATTAAAATGCGGGCTTCCAATGTGAGGCTTCCTGGGAGTTTCGCTTTGAAGTTGCAAGATTTACGCGTACGGGTGCCACCGGTCTTGGGCCTATCGTCGCCCTCTGTTTCAAAGTAGAGCCGACACGAGGCGACCAAAGCTGATCGCTTTCGACACCGAACAGCTGAGTCCACTTCTCATTGTGTGCGTACGCGTGTGTGCGAGGAGACAAGATCGAGTCGAGATTTTTATAGCAGCGCTGTGATCTTCTGGACTCGTTCCAAGCCCCGAAGTCGAGATAGATGGGAATCAGCCGCTCCGGGTGGAAGGTACTCCACTTAAAATAAACCTCGGGGGACAGGTCCTGATTCCGAGGGGAAGGGGAGCATCCTGCACACGACCTTTGACAAGGGCACGGGTCGACCACGTCCATTCTCCGGCGAGCAGCAGCCGCGGGAATTTAGTAGGACGTGAAATATCGGCACAGAGCTGCGCAGCGACTAACAAGCGGCATGAAAGATTCATGATGGAGCCTGGGTGTGAATTAATGGCAGCGAACCGTGGGTGGTAAAACCAATAACAATGTCTTAAGGAAAAGAAGAAAGAAAAAAAAACTTAAAAACTTAATGTCGGAAATGCAGTAAGAAAAAAAGAAATAAGTCAGGTGTCCAGGGTACGTTTCTAGCCAAGGTTCTCAGATCAATGCAGTGAAAAGAAATCCGCATGTTGCAAATATGGATTCCCCGCGCCATGTGAGACGCTTTCGTGTGTTGATCCCTTTGCGACAAACCTCAAATCAAAACATAGCTGTCAAACCTCTAATCAAAACTCCAGTCTGAATTTGTACAAAAACATAATGACCGAAAACAATTGCCGATCGAATCATGCCGTTCTCTGTGCTCGAACATGAGAGGCGGGAACAAGACATTTTGATTATCTTGCTTTTATGTAACCTAATATTTTTTTTAATTTATTTTGTTTTAGGGAAAAGGGGGGGGATTTATTTAGACTGTAACGTGGTCTTCTTTCTCCTTGAATGTGCTGAAGTTGCAAATTATGTTTGTTAATCACACTGATTTAAGAGTGGAAAGGTTGAAGACGGCAAAGGTGCAGGAGATTGTCTATACTTTCGGGGAATAGAAATAGAAAATGTAATGACACCTTAGGTGTACATACGCGTGCTCACAAACCGTACAATGCTGCGCATCCCTATGTTAGAAAACAGTGCCCGAAGTTTCTGTAGTTGCGCGGAATTTGAATACTCCTGGGTTGTTGTAATGGTAGAACACAGAGTACTGCCATTACAACGTTTTAGGGTAGCGTTACCGTAACACCAGTATGGTTACGGCCATGGCGAAACCGAGCCGGGAACGTATCGCGAACGTATAGAACAACACTACTGTTTTTTTGTGTGTGTGTGTTTTTTTATTGCGCGGTTTAAGATGGTGGTTGGCTGAAGGCATTTTCTTCACGATACGTTCTCGGCCCGTTACCGGCACAGTGATAACGGTAAAGGTGTTACGGTAGCGCTATGCTAAAACTTTCTTTTTTCCGCGTCGGGTCGCACACGCGGTGCGTCAACATTATTATATCAGGGCACGCAAAGCGAGAGATATAACCACCGAAAATGTAAAGCCTGCATATTTCCACTCCTGTTTGAGCGGCATTCTGAAACTCTAAGTGAAGGTCCGTCATGACTGCGTCCATGCAGTCATGTGTGGACGCAAGGCGTCCATTCATGATTGCATGCGGGATGCCCTGATTGCGTCAATGTTTCCGTTCATGCAGGCGAACACATTCCCCTGGGCCAAAAACACAAAAGCGACATGCCCGTGCTCGAGGGGATCACACACATCGAGTGTCGGACATAAAGGTTAATTGTCAATTAAAATTTTTTTATTCTTTTTTTCTGTGACTCGGCAAAAGAGGAAAATACTTTTTGCGAGGGAGCGGCTTCAATCTTTTCCTCCTGAAATTCAGTCACTCGTTTCTATTTCTGCGACACTTGAAGGCATGATTACCTAATTATGCTACCCGAGAGAGCGAGCAGCGTAGACTCGTGTTTCTTGTCCGGCTCACTCGTAAATTGATATCTCTCCCCCATGCTTCAGTGCCGTAAAACCTCTACCTTGGCTGCCAGCTTCTGTTGAACGTATACACGCCTTCCTGACTTCTATTGCGTTCTCATCCACCGTTGTTCGTTTGTTTGTTTTTTCGCCTACCTCTGCCATGCTGGCAGACCGTTTTGCGTAGATTCCTTTCAGGACAGCTGAAGTTGGGCTTTTTCTATGTTTTAATTGTTTTGACGGGAATTAACTATTGCCTTGGTGTGCCAGAACACCCTTCACACTAGTCGCGCTCCTTCGGCTGTAGTCGGTATATATATATATATATATATATATATATATATATATATATATATATATATATATATATATATATATATATATATATATATATATATGCGTGACTTCGTTCCAACTAAGCCGCATCTGCTGTTAAAAAAGAAAAACGTTTGTTTTTTCTTCTAGAGTCTAGACAGTCAGGGGCTGTAACTAAGCATCGCACAGAGCATCGCGTGGAGAAGTCACCACTTTGCGTTTGCCAGTACCTCGCGCGCGCATAGTGGTGTCGTCTCACGGACCCTGCATGGGCTATCGGCAACTGGCGTCTCGAACTTTCTGTAGTATTACGGCGTTCAGTGAGCATACGGATGATAAGCGTCACTAATTTGCTGAGATGTACACCGTGATGGCGTGTGCCATATTGTGTATTACGTAACGATTTGTAACGCTCCCCCCCCCCCCCCACCAACAAACAAAAAATAAGAAAAAAAAACAAACCTTGTAGGCACTTTTTTAACCTTTGAAATATAAGACAGGATTATTCTTACGTTTTGAGTAGAAAAACGGAAAGAGGTGTTTGGAGCAGGCACTCGAAAACCGACCGTTGCTTGAATTCGATATTTCACCACATGCGCGGCAGGGCACTGACCACTCTAGTGCACATGAGCGCCCTCTGTAATACGCATCGATATACGTACGAGCGCTCAATTTGAAAGCGCGCGACGTCAAGTACGATATCTACGTACGATGCAAAGAGATCGCAGTTTTCGCGTGCCAACTCTCACCATTTCTCGAGGTAAAAATCTCCGCCGGCAGCAGACGGGGACGTCAAGAGGTAGTCGTTCCTGTCCTGGCGCCTACGCCTGCGCCTCCTCGAGTAGCCGGGGTCATCAAGCAGACCGAGGTCTTCGTCGTCGCTCCACGAAGTGGGCCTGTACGAGCTTCGCAGCCGACCAAAGTCGCCCGACGATCGGGCCTTGCGCAGGTCCGTGTCGATGTCCAGCACGGACCTGGCCGGGGACCTGGAAGGCGCTGAGTAGGACGGCGACAGAAGCGTCGGTTCAGGCTCGCTCGCGTTGGTGGTGGGCCGCGACGACGATGGCTCCGGCGCCGAGCCGATCTGGGAGCTCGAGAAGGTCGTGAGGCCCAGGTCGCCCCGGTCGGACCTGAACGCCGTTCTGGACATCGACGCTTGGTAGCGTTTCTCGATGTCGTCGATGGCTCCCGAGTAGAGGCTGTTGCCGTACTTGTAGTTGTCGTTGTAGATGAGTGTCAAGGGTCGCTTCCAGTTTCGGGGCGCCATTGTCGTCTAGCGGAGTCGTGTTTTGAGGATCGTTGGGTTTGGCCGGTCGGACAGAGCTCCTGGAGCCTATGGGCACACGGAGCAGCGGTTCGTTCTACTGACTCGTTTGGCGGCCAGCGCCTGGGACCTCTGCTCGTTCTAAGTTTAAACGCGGGCGACGGGTGCGGCGCGCCCCCTGGACGATGCCGAAGGGCGACGAGGGCGAAACGCGACGAGCAACGCCGAGGCTTGCCACAGCACGGGGCAAGCGCGTGGGATGGCGCCTCTGCGGTCACCGCCGGTCATTTTTCTTAAATCTCAGTGCGGCGGATATTCCCAGTGCAGCTGCAGGAAATGCTTTTTTTTTCTTCTTTTCTTTTTTGTGTAACGGCAGACATGGTGCCAATCTTATTTTAATTTTCGTCGTATACTCGCTATTTTCGAAACAGGCGTGTCGGGTACGTAGTTACAAAAGAATCAGGGCAGATGCAGCTATGCTTTACTTCGCCACTTGCCTTCCTACGGCGCCGCGGCTCCCCTGAGCTAAAATAAATAACACTATCACTATCACTCCGGTGTAGACTCAACAAACATTCTGCTCGGGGAATATTCTTGATGGTTCCAAAACATGACAGAGCGCTTCACTCGGGCCCACATATATAATGGCGTGCGGGTAAGAAAATGGCGGGTTACGTCACTCAGGGCACCACTGTTTTACGGGCACGTTAAAGGCCTTTAGAGCCAACTCCTTTGAAACATCGGCAAATCAATTCGCGATCTCGGCTCTGCGCGTGCCCATCGACGTGAGCGGGTTCGCCTGTTCTTTAAAGCCGGGGTCACACTGCTCTTACATCATACAAACGACAGTCTGCAAAACACGAATCACCGCGATATCCGTGGTTCGAATGCCGCGTGCTAAGGTGAACTCGTTGCCATGTGGCATTCAAATCACGGATCTCGTGGTGACTTGCGTTCGAATCTGTTCTGCAGTCTGTCGTTTGTATGATGTATAAGCAGTGGGACCCCGGCTTAAAGGAGTTATTTTTCAAGGCCTTGAACGTCCCTGTAAAACAAGGGTCTTATTTCATAAACCAAATTCAAAGCACTTAGAAATAACAGGAGGGCGTCACTAGTGGCACGGTCACTGTTCGCGAGCGCGCTGCCTTCAATGGAGTTTCGGCTGCAGGTGAACCTTGCGAGTCGAAACACAATCTAGAGCAGCGTATTCAAGCGGGAGATGGAACAGTACGTCTGGGTAGTCGAGGATAACTCCCTGCTGTGTTCATTGTAACGAGGTCATAAGTATCATTGAGGACAACGGGTTGTATCTCCTGATGTCCCAGCTTCTAACCCCGACCGCGCGACAGTAACTGTGTTCTGCAGCACAAAATCTTGGTCCCGTCGAGTCGAAACCTTAGCTGGCTGTCGTTTGAGATCAGTCACCGACTACGGCAGTTTCAGTGACACCCAGCCTAAGTGCACTGCCGCTCAATGTGTCGTTTAGTTTGGCGATGCAAGACGTTCGCTGGCAAGAGACAACACGTGCGGTGCTTTGTTCCCTTCGCTGCACCCGCGCCCGCGGCGGGAAGGGGCGCGGTGCTAAATCGAGACGCGAGCGCGATGCAACGCCGCCTGTCTCCGACCAAGCGCCTGGAGGCGAAGCGGGCGGCGGGACTCCAGAGATAAACGTCCGCGGCCAGAAGCAAGAACAATCCCCCGCTGATTCCAGCTCTCCGAAATGCCACCGACCGGTCTCGCCCGTCGAACTCGCGGCTAGCGCTCGACCCTGTAACAGCGAAAGCCGAAGATGACGCGAGTGATTGCGGATTGGACGGAGGGGAGAAGCTTTTCCGAGTAACTTGGTAACTTTCAATTACAACTTTATTTGGGTAATTAGTAGTTTAACTTAACTACATTTTTTAGGTAACTTCTACTCAAATTACTAACTACTTTCGAAATCTAGTGCTAATTTTGCTCACCACAAAAGTTTGAGCGCAGAAATAAAACGCCGGCAGATGAAGTGACATTTCCGAGCAAGGGGCCCCCTCACATTCCGTTCCCACAAGCGTCCTTGGGCCAAGGTGGCGACGAGCAGCCAAAACAGAACACCGGCGCGCACGAACGCAGGAACAGATGCTTAACAAGCCTTGGTCGGGTATTGACCTAATCCGGTAATGCACGCAGGCGCCGCACCTCCAGCTGCAACCGTGAAAGACGGGGACACTCCGAGGGTTGTTGTTGTTTTCATGTCTGCCTTTAGTGAGTTCTGACTCAAGCGGTTTGGGGGTTCCACGGGTAGGCGCCACTGGAATGACCTCGCAGCTGGGCACCTGTTCCCATGGTCGCCTCGTCGTCAGCGCATACTCCCTTGCAAAGCCGGACTTTCCCGCCCACAAACGCAGACACGGATAATCCGTTCATGGGAGCAACTTCCCGCTTCAAGCTACAACTGTACGAGCGACGATGCTTGTTCACGTAATCCTTCGCGTCCTTCCGATACCGTAGAGGCCGGCAAAGATTGCGAGTCACCCTTGGGAAATCCTTTTGTTGGGCCCGGCGTCAGCGGCAAAGTATACTTCGTTTCATCTTTTGTTCAACCAAAAAATATTTTTTCTTCAGTAGCGTACCACTAGCACCGCAACTAAACGCGCAGTCGTCCGGATGATCTCATCGTCGTGGCGCGAGACTTCAACCCTTGACGGTCAGGTGCACTCGCTCAGCGTACTCTCCGAACGTCGTGGGAATAAAGAGGGGCCAATCATAACAATCTCAACTTGCCGAAGAAAATAGAAAAAGAAGGATAGTATTTTTTTTTTTTTATAAAAGATTCTCTAGCCGAGGCAAACCTCACATGTTTCGTCATGGACACCGAAGATGCTGACACTCGCTTTCCCGACCCTGCACAGCTTGTTTCTGAAATTCAGCGCTGCCGTTCCATCCAGCGCGTCGGTGGAACGTCTTTTTAGCTTGGCTGGGAACGTCTTTAGGAGGAAAAGGGGAAAACTCTCCGATAAGGACTTTGAAAGTCAATTGCTTCTGCGAGCGATTAAACTATTTTGGTGAAAACGCAAGCCATAAAATGACTGCATTTATTTTAGGCTCGCGGGGTTTTCACGGATCAAAACTGCTGTTCATTTTGCTACCACAAAAATACAAAAAGTAACTTCGAAAGTAACTTCAAAGTAACTCGCTACTTTTTACAGTAGTTAGTAGTTTACTCAATTACAATTACGAATGCGAGAAGTAACCAGGAGAGCGCACTCGAGAGAGCCATTGACGCCTGAAGAATCAAATTCGTGATGGCCATTGCCAAGGGGTCTAATCACAACATCCTTTGTTGGTAAAAAAAAAAATTCGCATAATAATAGTGCCGTTACGCAAAACAAGAAAACAAAGAACAACAAAGAAGTGCATTTGTAAGGAGCACGTCTGGAGGTTGTACTCGTAGTTTTCTCACGTAAGGTCAACGGGATTAGAATGTATACGTTCTTCTCCCTACACCAACCTGTTACGAGTAACAAACATAAAATAACAACAGTTTATCTGTGACAGTAATCTTCTCCTTCACGTGGTGTGCATACGACTCGCTCGTGGAAGACACTTGATTGATGAGCCGCCCTGCTTTTCATGTGGCATTTTGCGTCTAATTGACTATCTTGAGCAAATTAATGCGGCGAAGTTAACGATAAGTAGCACTCAGATCATAGCGTACGACCCTTTCACCCGCGTATGTTGCTACCATAAATCTTCAAGGATAACCTAAAATAAGAAACCTAGAGATCAAATTTGGAATTCCTTGGTTTCATATGCTTCGCGCGTGATGTCACCCTTCACGAAGTTGCAAGGTCAATTTCCTCCTTAGGCGACCCGCGTGCTAAAAGGCTCTACCTCACGCGACGTATCGGTTAACCTTCACGTTGTAATCGGAGCATTGCATCAGCTGTGTATCCTCCAGCAATCGACCTTGCTGGAGGGAAATAATTGCCGCTTCGGGCTGGACTCTGGAAACGCAGCGAACGGAGCGCCTATACCTTCTTCGCGGCGTATCTTAGCCAATGATCGCGGCGCAAAATAAGTCCACGCATGTCACAAGAGCGAGTGATCTGGTGGTGTCTGTCGCCGGCCGAGGTGCCTCACTGCCATTTAAGTCCGCAAGCCTCAATTGCGGCGTAACAACCAGTCCGGTTGCCAGCGTCCACTCGCGCCACCAGAACATTAATGAACGCATATCGTGATTTGCGACTAATCTTAGTTTAATGCACCCCGTTGTGAAATCCGCAGGCGCGAACGCGTAGCTCGGAAATGATCGTTGGTGCAGGAACGCTCGGGCAACAGGCACCCTACTCGTGTCATCCGTTCGGCTTCTAGAAATCGCTGCCTACCAGAAAAAAGGTTCAAGAGCGTTCATTCCCCCCCCCCCCCCGTAAAATATTCCCGGCAACGACACTGCTGCTTCCGTTACGAGCGTTCACAATCCGTTGCCGTTCCGCACACACAGTAGATCGACGAAGCAAACGTCTGAACACTGAACTACATAGAGTTTTGTCACTTCTTACGCGTGTTCATTTAGTTAGCATTTCTCAGTCTACGATAACTACCTTCCACTCCAACAATGCTCTTGAGATGCCTCTCTGTACAATGCACATTGTGTGGGAAGTTCTACCTTATAACAACGCTACGAACGAGATTGTGGAGGTAGGGATAAACCGAGCTGTGCAGGAAAGCTGCAATAACATCGCTATATACTATACGACGTTGTTCTATACGTATATGCGGTGCCGCAGAGATAACATAGTGGGATGGAGTGTTTGCCTGGCTGTCGAGTCCAGCAGAAAATAACTTTGTTTCTTATGTACCGGGTGTTTTAGAGAAGGCTTTCAAAAATCCCCCCAAAAAAGGTAAATAAAAAAAAAAACTTGCCGGGAACAAACTGCCAGCAGCCAAGGATTGCAAAACCGCACTAATTAGATAAATAATTAACTAAAATTTACTCATTACATTTTAATTAGTGGAAATAAACAAATGCCTGAAATAAGAAACTTCTTAAGCATTTTTCGAAAACCACTAAATCTACTCAATTAAAAAAAATATATATAAGGCAGGGACAGCATTTTACGGCTTTCTAAAAAAGCTCGATTTGGACGTGTTTCTAGGTTTAAGTTTCTTATCGGAGCGCTTCTTTGCGATTGCGGTCCTGCTCCGCGGTTGTCTACGCGCGAAGCCACCACCTCGCCTCCCTTGTAGGACGGAGGATAGTATATGGCACGTGTGGTTATTTACGGAAATATTCAACTGCAACAAAATCAGTCAGATCGAATACTTTTTTTTGTCTTTTTGGTCACAACTGTCTCCCCTGTACACTGTTAGTATCGATTTTATTTGAAAAAAAAACATATTAGTTTTGATTGCGTGACGTTTACAAAGGCAACATCTCGTTTGAGTCAGATACTGGGCGGCCGTATAAAAAGAAAAAAAAATACAAGGGAAAAGTAGGAGGACACAGTAGTTGAAAGACTCGCTGAGGAAGAAAAGAGAATCAAAGAAAGATGCGCAAGCGCGCGTCGTCAGGGCGTCTATCCTTGGGTAGCCTCCACCTTGATCTTTTTCTTTCTTTCTTTCTTTCTCTCGCTTTTGCGGGTAGCGCAGAAACGTGTTCTTGACTGGGGGCCAACCCGAGGTACCGCAGGGACGGCAGGAGCCACCGCGACCGCCAATCCCCGGCGTGACGAATGGTGCCTCTCGACGGCTATTAATACCGCCACAATTGCTCAGTGTTCGCCGCGGAGCGCGACGACGTCGCCAACTCCAGAAGGCGTCCATAACAATGACACGTTGGGAGGGAGAGGGCGAGATGCATTCGCGAGCCGCGACCTGCTATTTTTTAGTCCGTCTCGAGAGGTTGCAGAGGCCCAATTAGTGGTAGCCCGCGTAAAAAAATGTGATGAACCATAAACCAGGTAAAAAGAAGCGAAGGAATGCTGATAGTGGGCGTCCGGCAAACGCAGACAAGGCCGATGAGTTTCGTGCGGAACATTTAGGCCACATCTTGATAGCTTCTATCAAGATGTGACATTGACTTGGTTGCTGCGCCCAGGCAGTAAAACAACGTCGTTCGCCTACCGTACCTATGGGAAACACAAGAATGAGATAGCGCCTAACAACAGGATGGCAAATGGGGTCAGTCAGTGTGAATCAAGAAGTCTAAGATAAAGCAGGATTTATTCGATGCGTAGCACAATATATGGCGAACAGTTCTGCAGTACATTCCGCTCCAGTGAGTCGGTCTTAGCCAGATGGAGTCGTTCCGACACGACAGCAATTTAAATAGGAGAGGTGTAGATAGCGAGTGACGACAGGGAATTATTTTTTATGTTCCAAGAATGTGATCTTCTTTGGGCATCGAGCGTTTAGGACGTCATATTTACTCGCTGTCTCGGAAGATGTCGTGTCGTAGCCTTCAAGGAGAAATTATTTCCTTTTGTTTTCTGAGTGATCGAGAGAAAGACAGAGTGCCAATGATAAAATAGTTGGCGTGGTTACCCCAAATATTACCCCACACGTGTACACGTGCGTTTCACCGTTATGTGGAAACGCTTTGCAGTTCGTTTCAGCCTAATAGTTTCACCGCGCCCTCTTCCGCTTCTCGGACCAGCTTCCCGATTAAAAAAAATAATCTGTCCGGTGAGTTGATTTAGCACAATAAAGCATAAATAGCGCGAAAAGCGAATCGAAGGAAGAGACGAAAACGGTGCTCTATTAAACCTTTTCCTTGGCACTTTATTTATAGCTTATAAATTGGAAGTATGCAGTTAAACTGCCCATATTTACAATAAAAGTATCAGTTTACTCAAAGTGAACACGTTCCACCGAAGTCTTCTTGATAAAATCCACTAGGGGCAGCTTTTTTTTACTTTTCCTCGAGCAAATTTACTAAAGCAGAACAGGACGGGAAGTCTCGGAATGAAGATGAACACCACTGTATAATTTCCACGCGTTTTACCAAACACACAGAGAAACGCATGCCGAGTCAGAAAAAACTATAGCGTACGCTAAAGACACTTAAGACTGCTAACATGTAGGAATTGAAAGCATTCCTACACACAGCGCATTTCTACAAGCAGCGCGTCACGCCTTCCTGTCGCACACTAATTAGTATGTTCTTGGCAATTCCTGACGTCCGCCGTGGCTGGCAGTTTGTCCCCAAAGACAGTTCCTTTTTTTTACACGCCCTAATATTTTAGGATATTTTGAAAGTCTTCGCAAAAACATTCGGATATATATATATATATATATATATTAATACATATACGGTGTTTCAGCGAAGACTAGCAAAAATTCCTAAAATTAATGTATTCGAGTCAAAAATATCATTTTCTCGGGACCGCATTACTCGTCGTGGCGGACGTCGGAAAATGCACGGTACTTACTAATTAGTTCGATAATTACATAAAAATGACTCGTGAGCTTTTTTTAATTAGTAAAAATAGACATATATGGTTCCAATTAGAAACTTGCTGAGTGTCATCGAAAACCACTGAAGCAGTCATTTTCAGAAAGACTGAGCGCGTGAGAAGCGTAGTAGTGCGCTAAGTTACCACTCGTGGAGCAGGTGCAAGGCTAGCGGTTACGAGAAGGCGCCCGCGCGATTATTCCGTCTCTTATCAGAGACTCAGATTTGTACCTGCTCCACGAGTGGCAACAGCGCATATATATATTATTAATATAATATATTAATAATAATAACTGTCGTTCCATAACAATAACATCAGTAGTCTACAGGTTGACAATGAAGATTATCAAGGAGACATTACAGGCATGGGTAGAAAATGGGAATGTGCCAGAAGAGCTACAAAATGGGTTCCGAAAAGGAAGAAGGTTGGAGGACAATTTATTTTCATTATCACAGTGTATCGAGGTAGCAGAAAAGGAAGTGGACCACTCTGGTTAGCATTCTTAGATATAAAGGGGACCTATGACAATGTCATTCGAGGCAATTAGTGGATTGTAATGAGGAGCTTAGATGTGGACGACGGAATGTTGAAATTTTTAAGGGATATTTACAAAGACAACATGGTACTAATAACGTGGGAAGGAATAAGAAAAAGGCCAATAGAGATAAAACGAGATATTAGACAGGGATTCCTCTGTTGCCATTGTTGTTCATGTTGTATCTCCAAGGATTAGAGGGAAAAGTTGGAAAACAGCAATCTTGGGTTTGACCTTTCATACGGTGAGGCAAAGTCAAAAGATCAAACAGTCATTACCAGGTCTGATATGCTGATGACATAGTGCTAATGGCCGATAGCAGTATAAAGATTTAGTCCCTAATGAATATATGTGGCGCAGAGGGCCACGTGTTAGGCTTAGAATTCAGTAGTGACAAATCAGCGGTGATGGTGTTCAATGATGACGGAATTGCAGAGCTATAAAGATACCAGAATTAGAGGTTGAGCGATTCGATAAATACAAGTATCTAGGAGTATGGATTAACGGGGGTATAGAATACTTCAATGAACATGCAAAATGTGTAACTCGTAAGGGCATCGTTGACGAATGGGCTAGTTGGTTGTTAATTTTAACGGGTAAAAAACAGCGCAGAGACACAGACAGAGTAGAAGACGGAAGACAAACACGGCACTAAGCTTTAATGGACCTGACAACGCGTATAAATACAAAATTTGCCCGAACCAAAAGCAAAGAGGGAAACAACACTTAAGAAGGACGACACGTGTTCCTAGAGCCATATGGGCAACAGAAATGCAACTTAATGAAAAATAAAGTACTGTGGAACCATAAGAGGTATGTGTGGTGAGGGAGATGTGGAAAGGAGTTATGGTTTCGAGCCCGACTTTTGCAAATGCATGCCTGTGCATAAAACTGGACGTCCAGACAAGGCTAGAAATAAAGCAACGTGGTGTAGGTAGATTGGCTCTGGGAACACATGGTAAAACACAGAACCAAGGTGTACGGGGCGATATGGGATGGTCCTCATTTGTGTGCAGAGAAGCTGGCAGTAAGATAGAATTTGAGGATAGGCTAAAGGAAATACATGCAGAACGATGGGCACGATGAGTGCTTAGTATTTACAGATGAGAAGAGTCGATATAAAATGGAGAAAGATGGCTAGAAAACTTATATCTAGATATATGGGCAATAGCCGGGAGGCGGACGAGAAAATAAAGCTTAAGAAGAGAGTTAAAAAAACTGAGAAGGAAATATGGGAAGCAGGCTTGCAGACTAAATCGACATTGGAAATTTACAGATCGTTTAAGAAGAACATTACTAAGGAGCCCATCTTCGACAATTCTAGGGGGAGCTCCTTGTTGTTCGAGGCGAGGACGGAAGTGTTGTGGACTAAGACATATAGAGCTAGATATCAGGAAGAAACAGGACTGAACAGCGCCTGTCCCGTCATCTTTGTTCCTTCCTTCTAGTCTTTGTCGTTCTGTGCTGTTTGCCTACATTATGTTTTGCCTACACCAACTAGCCCAGCTTTCAACTTTGGTAAAGTAGATACGGTGTCTGGAGCTTGTGGAGAAGAGGAGAAGAGAGCAGAGCACTTGATACTGTACTGTGAGGGCTTCACCCTGTAGTAGCTGAAGAGGCGACTAATTTAACAAACGCACTGGGATTTAGGGATAGTGAGGGGAAAATAGACACGGGGAACGTGGAGATAACCAAGAAGAGATTATCTGACCGGTGTCGTAGGTCGAGAGAAAGATGAATATTTTCTCATTCCTTTCCGGGCGACCCGTAGGGCGGAAGGTGTGTGCACCCGGTTGCATAGAAGCGCCTCCGTCGTACGGATCGTATCATTTAAGACTTAATCTTAGAAGTTAGAAAGGAAAGCAAAGACTAAAAAAACGTTAGAAAGGAAAAAAAAGAACAATGGCTAGGTGGCGCAGGCTGCCGCCCTGATTCAAAGGGTTCAGCCTCATCCATCCATCCACCCATGGTCTATTCATTGCTTCGTAGCTTGGGCGAAAATGTGAATGTGTGTGTACTGCCACTCCGTGTAAGCGCGGCGCGGGTTTATCTGCTTGCTAGGACGACGTCGAGAACGACGTCAAAGACGACGTCGAGGACGACCTCTAGGGCGATGTCAAGGACACCTCAAAGACGACGTCGAAGACAACGTCAAAGACGACGTCTAGAACGACCTCTAGGTCGATCTCAAGGACGATCTCTAGGGCGACCTCAAGAACGACGTCTAGGACGACGTCGATGACGGTGTTTAGAACGACCTCAAGGACAACCTCTATGACGACGTCGAGGACGACGTCCACATACGCGCGGCGCCTGCGTATGCGCCCAAATGCGCCCACGTGTCCTCGGCGCCCCGATTTCGACCAATGACGGCGTGCGGTTGGCTACCTCGTCATCGCGCGAACCCCTGCGCCTTCTCTGCATTGCCCTTGATTGGCGTGCTCCTCCTCGCGTTCCGAGGCGCCAAAGGCGGATTTCGGAACACTTTGCTCGCTTCAAAAATGCAGGGCGTGTGTTATTGGGACCACGCGTTTTGCTTCGTAAGTCAACGTTCTTCGGCGCTCTTGTGGGCTAAGGCAGAAAACTCATTAGAGAGTTTTACTAGAGCGTTCCAATGACTCCGATAACGATACCCGATACTCCGTCGCCGCCTTTGCGCATGCATCATATTGTTATCGGGTACCGTTATCGAGTGTATCGAAAAGATCAGCTAAAACTCTCCATTGGCTGCGGAACGGTAACTTGCCAAGCCCTGCATTTCTAAGGCTGTCAGCGACTATTGGCGCCGTGCGCGACCAAAAGCGTAGCTGGGATCGGCCTTCCGATCACAGCATGACTGGCCAAACTCTCACTATGACGTCTTGAGTAGGATTATTTCTTCACTCATCGTCGGAAATAAAAGCGCAAAGTGCAGACTCTCGAGTCTGACGATGCTGATTTGGAAATGTGGTGCGCTTTTACGCTCTTTTTACGCACCATCGAACTTGTCCTCGCTACTAGTAATCTTGGTCGTGACGTCGGCGATAGGAGGCATGAGAGGGCGCCACCGAAACCTATCGTCGCCAATAGGAGTTACAGAGAGAATTGCGTTTTCTATCTCGTCAAGTGTCTCAAGCACAGCGTCTAGCTGTAAAGTATCTCGTTGAACGGTTCGGGGCCCCAAAGCGCTTCCCCTTATGCAGTATTCGAGGAGCGACATATTCCATCCTAAATTGAGGGTTCAAAGAATTCCGAAACACCGTAGTTTGTATAAGCAGAGATTAGAAAGATGGAAGACCCAGATGTTGAAAAATTGTTACGGATTATAAGATGGGAGATTTGTGTACGCGACGCTGTTATAGGAATGTCTGTTTCAGGATGCAGACAACGCGAATATGTCAACGAGCCAAACACAAAGCGCTGATAGTGGTGCCGTATCACGCTGTAACCAAGAGCCTGCTCTCTCTCTTTTTTTTCCTTTTTTCTTACAGATAAACGTACCAGACATTTTGTATTAAAAAGCAAACATGCCATTCTGATAAGTTCGCCGCGTATATGCACTAGTGTTTATTAGGGGCGAAGCTCCTTAGGGTCTAGCCTTGTCCGTCCGCCCGTCCGTCCGTCCATGCTCACATAAAAAGAAAAAATGTTTGCGCAGTCGACAGGATTCGAACCTGTGCGGGGAGACCCCAATGGATTTCTAGTCCATCGCCTTAACCACTCGGCCACGACTGCGGGACGAGTAGGGGCTCTGAGTTGCGGTAGTAACTCAAGAGCTGGGGTTTCTGTCATGGATGAATCGTTGCATGTAGCCGCTTAACGTCTATACAGGAGAGGGCGCTGCGGTCAAATGCGTATATAATCGCGTTAAACTTTGCATGCATTGGCTCAACGTTTATAGACGAGAGGGCGCTGCGGTCAAATGCTCAAATGCGTATATAACCACGTTCCATACGACACATTCTCTTTCTGACATGGACCGTTGACTTAAGTGGTGGAGATGCGTTCTCACGGCTTCTAGCGGATCCAAGCTGATCCGCTAGAAGAACCACTGGCTCTGCATTTCACCGACCATAAAGCAGTAATAATGAAGTCGAAACGCAACCCGGAACTCAGCACTACCTATGAGCAATAAAAAAATCAGCACCATCAGCACTACCTATGAACAATAAAATCAGTGTCATCAGCACCACCAGAGCTTCGCCCCAATCAACATCATTCACCACGTGGAGATGCGGTCATTTTTTTTCCGACAAATCACCATCGAAAAATACCCCTAGACATTTGACAAGAGTTCAGATATTCCACTGGAACGAATATAATACACCAAAACACTGAAGATACACAAAACAAATATAAAATAACACAAAGTATAACACATGTCGACAATGCTAATTGTTGCAACATGAAAGGACATGGGTTCAACGACAAGCTCACGTTCGCTGGGCACAATTAAAATGCGCAACGGGATAGCACAAATCGGACGAACTCGATTATGAGGAATACCAAAGAAGCAAAGTAAGAATGCTTATCAAAAGTAGCCCGTGGAGAAACAGCGTTGCCCACCTTAGATCCTTAGAGAATTAACATCCATGTCACTGGCAAGCTATAGGACGTGGGACACAGACAGATCTTGCAAATCGCTGCTCCTGGGACAAAAAAAAAAAGAAGAAAATTTTGCGTAGACCGTTTGTGATAGGCGAAGCAAGCTTTGGCAGTTTACGAAAAGACATCGTCATATGGCCAACTTTCTGGGGCATTCCGTAAAATAAAAAAGTTTTCGAGGAAATATCAAATTTCTAATTGATTTGCGGTCTATGATACGCAGGTAATTACAGTTCTCGGGAACATTAAAAGCTTTTGTCGAAAAAAGCGAAAATTGATAATTTTGTGGATGTGGCCCGTAGGATTCAATCCAAAGAAATTTCTAGAGCCGTGGAATAAAAACTATACGCATCCAAAAGTTTAATTACTGCTTACTAGTATTTTATGACTGCCGTCCAAAACATTCCCGGGGAACATTGCGATGGCTGTTGCTGTTCAGTTAAAATTTTCATTTTCGTGCATCGGCTGAGGCGTTGATGTCCAAGAAAGTTGGTGATAGAAAAGAGAAAGCACAAGTGACTTTAAAATATGACACACTGTTTGGAAAACGTTAGGTATGTTTGGGATATCAATTCCACCAACAAAAGTTTTTTTGTCAATAACTGTAATCAGTGTGTGCTTGGCGCACACTGGAATCAATGACTGCAAGCTGTATTATCATCAAAACTAGTTCAATAATAAAAATATTTAATTCATTCATTATCTTTCGTGCGTATTATGTACTAGTGCCTGTGCAGATTGTATCAATAACTGAGTCTATGGATATGGAAAAGTGACGCTAATAACAAAGTGTTTCTTGAGGGTTAAATTTGCACGTTACCGAAAAGATAGCGATTTGCAAGTAGGTGATGTTTTTATCTGAGTCCTTGAGGTGGACGTTGCAACTGATAACGTGTAAACGGATTGTGTCAAGTTCGCAGAATGGAAACTCTTTATCTATCCGTTCGTTTCTTTAGCCTTCTCCCCTTTCAGGTCTTTTTCGCTTTCGTTGCGCCCTCGGATAAAGCATCCTCTGCAGCGCACGATGGCATAAATATTGGTGGTGCTTTTGAAGTTTTTCATAAACTGACTAGCTCATAGATACTTACATACACGTCACTTCACATATTTTCATTATTAACTTCTTTTTCTGGCATGGTGTTTGCATAATACATCACTTCACCCATCTCTCTCACAAAACCAATCACGTCTAAATTTTGTCCCTAGCAATAGGAGGCCTCGTCAAGAATGCGTATTCGCGTCCATTACAGATCATGTGAAATGTCGTTGAATAACGTTGATTCGGTGACGTTCACTGGTCGTAGGGTCTTATTACAACAGGGCAGATATCAGTGCGATACATACGACGAATAGGTATTTTTCGATACTCGACACTGGAAGAGAGGCCTAAGCGTAAATGAACTATGACTTTTATTCAAAGACAGCCTGTTATAGTTTCGCAATGAATGCTATTCTTAGCAAATGCTGTTTGCAAGCCGTTGCCAGGCTGATTTTTTTAGAGAGCTACGCATCCTGTTTCGATAAAACAAAGAGAATCTAGCTATATTAAAGCTAAATGTCGTCCTTTCTTCGCGTCTAGATTTAAATTTAACCAAATAAATCTTGAGTTATCTTCAAAACAATGCAAAGTATTACCTTTCTATTGTTCTCCTATGTGGGATACAAATAGCGTCACATAAGGAAAGCTCAGAAAAGCAGAATATTTTAATCGCTCCTTCCGCAGTGTCCTGTATCGTCTCCTACTAGAAGAGTTGCTGGAGCAGATGCGTGTTCCAACTAACACTGAGCAAATGATCCGCACAAAATTAGGAACGCCGGTTAGGCAATGCTCTAGACACCCTGCCGGCGACAACCACAGTGTGAACATGGTGAACATGTTTAGTTGAGGGACATGTCTGTTAAGGCTCAAGGAAGAGTCGAACGTAACTCCCAGATCACATCCGTCGCTGACTCCACTCAACTCAAAATGAATATTATAGGAAAGGCGTATATGATTGCTTCTACGACTGTAAGACAGTAATTTTGTTTCAGCGCTGTTCAGGAGCTGATTATGTGCCAAGCACTAGTGACTGAAGGCGCAGACATGCACTTGAAGCATATACCACAGTCGCTCGATTTTGCTTCCCGCTCGAGCTATCGTGATTGTACACTCCTCAATGTTGCAAATCTCTCTAAATATCGAAACACATTCAGCATATTGCAATCACGAAGAATTCACGATAACCTTAGACACGTCATATAGAAAGACAGATGTATGGGGTCCCAGCACCGACCCGTGAGAAACCCTCAGCGGGACCCCATATCTCAATGAGTGTCGTTCGTACGAGCGAAAAATTATCAGCGCGACATATAATCATAATCGGAGGGACATTCTTTCTCCGCGCACCATCTCATGATAAGGAGCGAAAGTATGCGAGCGAGTTCGTTAGGAAACATCATAATCTAAACTCTGAGACAAGGAGAAATAAAATAACGCGCAAGACGACACACAATTTCAAACGCAGCTGAGTTTATTCCCAAGGGAACAACAGGAAAGAGGGAATACAAGAAGACATGCTGCCGCAAAGTTGGCGTAACTGAACCAGACTGATTGACCTCCACCCACACACCGCACCACCAGCGAACACCCGCCGCCAAGCTACCCGACAAGATAATTTGCGACAAGGCTATGTGAACCGAGCAAAAGACCGCTCTCTCCGACCACCCACCCATCGATAACAACAAAACCAATGAAAACTCACGACAGACGTAACTTTCTCACGCGCTCGTTAATTTAAAAGGATAAAAAGCGCGAACTGAAACACAAAGGAAAAAAGACACACGTACGTCCTTGTCGTAGCTGTTTGTTATTTCGTCCGTGTTTCTGTTACCGCCTTTTAACCTTTTTAAATCATGTGAACAAACTAGGCCCAACCAAACTTTTATGACTGAGTATAGGGGAGGACTTGAGTATTGAGGACCACGAAAATTGTGTGAGCCAGCCGTCTATGATTTTGAACAAACGCGTGAGAAAGTTCCCTCTGTTGTGAGTTTTTGTTGTCGAGGGGTGGGTGGTCGGGAGGGGTGGGGAGAGTGCGCTCTTTTGCTCGGTTCACATAGCTTTGTCAGGGATTATCTTGTCGGGTAGCTCCATGGCGGGTGTCCGCTGGTAGTGTGGTGTCTAGGTGGAGGTCCGTCAGTCTGACCCAGTTCGACCAACTTTGCGGCGGCCTGTCTTTTCGTCTTGCCTCTTTTCTGTCTGTAACGACGGCTATAAATTGTTGTTCCCTGCGAATAACCGCAGCTGCGTTTGAGATTTTGTATCATCTTGTTCGTTATTTTATTTTTTCTTGTCTCAAGGTTTAGATTATGATATAATCATAGTCAAAGGAACGGCCGCGTTACACTCATTGTTCCTCCATGTTGTTATATGGAAGTACGGGTAACAACGGCACCTGTACTGAACTGTAACAACTTTACGAGTCGTCACTGTTCAGTGCAGTTTCTCATAAAAGATTGGCATTAGGCAACAGTGCTAAACGTCTTCCCGGAGGGCGTCTTTGGCCGGTCTTCACGCCTCCTCCTCGAGCATACCTCCAACTGGATATCATATCAAGGCAGCCACGCATCACGACACGCTACGACGTCATCCTGCGCCTTTCCGTATTGTGTTTCGTAACGGAATTTACGACGTACCGTTATTCATATTACGAAAGTGACCAATTTTCTTATCAACTCGTCGTAAAGCGAACAGACTGTTCGCTCGCTGCCTGGTAGATAATGGGGCGCTTATTTCTTTCCCAACAGTCGATTCAGCATGCTCAATGCCCTCAGCTCTCTGGTGGCTGCGGCCAGCACGGGTCTCCAGCAAATTGGCGGCGCAGGGACGACCGCGTCATCGGTCACCTCACCGCCGGCCCCGGCGAGCACCGCCGAGGACAACCTCAAGAGCGTGCAGCTGCCCCGGTACACCTTGAACGACGTCTGCCAGCACTGCCGCCACGACGACTGCTGGCTGGTCATTCACAACAGGGTCTACGACGTCACCTCATTTCTGACACAGGTGAACCTTACCGAGGAGTTGTTTGCGCCCTTCACTCTAAGAAATGCCTACGCGTCTAGTTACCCGCGAAACACTCAAGGAGCCAATCTCTGCGATCTGCGAAATCAGCTCAGCGAATAATGAGGCGGAACATCCGTTTAGACCTAAAAATGAAGTCTGCGCTGTGGCATTACGCAATGCAAAGCGTCATGCTTTGCATTGCGTAATGCCACAGCGCAGACTTCATTTTTAGGTCTAAACAGATGTTCCGCCTCATCATTCGCTGAGCTGATTTCCGATTGGCTCTTCGAGTGTTTTGCGGGTAAGTAAACGCGCAGGCATTTCTTAGAGTGTGTCTTGCGAAGGTCGGCCCACATTCTAAGAACCCTGGTGCCTCTCCTTTTCCGCGAGGCCCTGGGGGAGTCAATCGCTGCCAATCTAAGGTGGAAAGCAAGGCGAATGACGAGGCTGAACTTATGTTTAGACCGGAGAAAACTGTCTGCGCTCTGGCACTGAGCATATATTCGCAGTGTCACGGCCCATAGATTGCAGCGATCGGCTCTCCCAGCTGCTTTGTGGGAACGGTGCCGCTTCCGATTTCATTGGGCGTACTCTGATATGACCCCAGCACGCGCGGTCAGCGAGTTTTGTGCGTTGCAAGCGATCAAAATCGAATAAATAAAAATCAACTCACACCCGCCCGGGGCGACGCTCTGTCAGACTTGGGTAGTAATTCAATTGCAGTAACTCGATGACTAATTTAATTTCTTTTACGAGTAATTTGTCATTGTAATTCATCACTTTCGTTTAAAAGTAATTGTACTTGTATCTTAATTACTTTTAGGCGTCGGTAATTGCAAGATTTCTATTATATAATGGCAGCCACTTTTTTTTTATTCATTCGTCACGCCGGAGCTTCGTCCGATAGAGTCCCATGACAGGCGAAACTTCCCCTAGTGTCTGCCCTCTTTTCCCTTCTGCAAAGTCGAGGGACAGTCAGAGGGCCGGGGAAGGTATCAGGGCGCCAACTGTGGCAACGGCAGAAGTCACAGCGCCCACAGTGGGGCACACAAGATGCAACACATAAAGCGAGAGTGTCTTTCATTTTCAGAATGGAAAGGGGGGGGGGGGGGGAGGGGGGAATCAAAATTGTGTAAGTGTGTAGCATGCATGGAATATATATCATCATTATACTTCTTTGGCCATTTCCTGAATAATTAAGATTTGAGCCTCAATTGAATTCTTTCGGTGCTTACTAGCATTGAGAAATCACTTTTACTTTAAACTACCGCAATAAAAGAATCACTAACAGTCTTGGAGGTGTTGCAAAATAATAAAACAACCGATACCATTGGTATCATACCCAGAACTTAGTTCATATATCATATTATTACTGAAGTAGGTGAAAGAAAAGCACAAGATGTGACGAATGTAAAATGACGTAAAATGCATCCTCAGCGGCCACACAAGGAATGAACGGATACACATCATTAAAGTAAAATTCTATCACATCGACCTAGTTGATGTTAGGTAGCTCTCAAAAAGAAAGTAATCGCGATGCACTTACATTACTTTCTGGAAGTAATTAATAATTCTACTTGAATACTTTTTGTGCCCTAGTAATTCTAATTGTAATTAGGCACTTTTGGTGCCCTAACGATTCTAATAGTAATTACCAACTTTTGGAGCAAAGTAGTTGTCATTAAATTATACATTTCCGAAGTAATTTACCGAATTCTGCTGTATTCCCTCGTCATCCGGACGCGACTCTGACGTGGACTCGTCGACACCTGTTAGCTTTGGTAGACGTTTCTATTGATACGTGGCCGTTCCACGTGTCGACCTCACTGATAGGGAGATGACTGAGCCCAGCTGGCGCCTGACTGAGCAAGTAGAATGAGTTGAAATCAGACGAGAGCGACGGTATTGCAATTCAAGCAATTTAGAGCTAGATATCTTACGCGTTTTCCAACTTTTCGTAGTTAAATAACGGTGAAAAGGTCTGCACAAGTTTTCCTTCTTTGAATTCCCAATTCTGTTGGCGTGCAACGAGGCAGGTGATCGGAAGGGGTAAACAAGCAACAAGTAAGGAAGAACTCGGTTCTTATCTAAAGCTCCGACCATGCAATGATGATGCAGCGGAAGGTCACTATACTGGGGGTCGTTACGTAAACGGAGATGACTAAACCAGATAGAAATGGAAACGAGTGGGACAGAATTAATTCCGGCAGTTTTCCTCCGTGTACTAGAGGTCATATCGAGAGCGCAGGCAAACGTCTGGCTCTCCAAGGTTCGTGCGTTTTGGTCCCACGCTCCCAGCAATCGCGTCCGCTTCTTCGCTCCTGCGCCTTCCCTCGGCTTTGACAAGCACCTTCAGGAGAGCGCCAAAGGCGTAGCGCATCGCGACACGGACGCGATTCTTGCAGAGCACGGATAACAGGGACAGTGTAGCCTGCATCATATTGCCTTTCAGAACATCCCGGAAATGAATGCGCGGCACGCATTCTAATTTACTACATCGAATTGTCGAGCACCGATCCGCTTAAGAATGAGGAATTTCGGAAGCGATTGCCGGTGTAGCGGTGGACTGAACCAGAGCATCCTCGAACACAAGGCTCAACGCTGGATGGCGCGACGTCAACAGGAAACTAAAATGCGAAGCTGAATTGATCTCAACGGCAGGGTGAGATTGAGACACAGTTAGACGTTTCACCATTGTAGCATCCAATCAATGATCCATAACATGAAGTAAGAACTTCAACGTTCGACTGGGAAGTAGCGACGAGCATGATTAACGACACGATCAGAAAAGAATAAGATCACGAGAAACGGAGCAGCCAGCTTCGATCGTTTCGCCTGGCTCCGGTGTCCTTCTTTTCCTTGTAAACTGTACATAACGTTTGCTGCTAATTTAAACATCCACAATGACCAGTAAGTTTTCTTAGAACACGATAACAACATAAAAATGACGTTACAGTCGGTGCCAGCTAAAGAATGAAGTGGAAGCTCCTCCCACCTCTTTCCACATTAGCGGAGCGAATGCTGAAGAGGAGGTCGCCTCCTCTCCAGCGTTCTGCTTTACTAAAATGGAAAGAGGTGCGAGGAGCTCCCACTGTAAATAAAAAGACAGCGTCACCTTGGTCTGCCGCGCTAAGGCGCCACTGTTACTCTCTCTAGATCAGGAATTTGGCTAGTGCAGCAGTACGACTGCTAGCCGGGCGTCTTTAATGTGCACCACGCAGTATTGATGCACGGCCGCGCGTCCGTGTGCGATTTTCATTAATATCGAAAGGGGCCGTGGTGGGGAGTGAACTGAGGATTTCTGGATTCTGCAGTCGATCGGAGCATGTGGAGAAATCTCTCCACGTGCTCCGGTCGTAAGCGGCTTAAAAGCTGGTTGTGTCGGTATCAACGCACTCGAACGCAAAGTTATGAACCAGCCTTTAGAACATGCTATGGAGGCCTGCACCGAAAACAACAACGACAACGATAACAACAACAACAATAATAATAATAATAATAATAACTTGAATAATAATAGTAATGATAATAATAATAATAATAATTAATTATAGTAATAATAATAATAATAATAATAATAATAATAATAATAATAATTATTATTATTATTATTATTCAAGTTATTATTATTATTGTTGTTGTTGTTGATGTTGTTGCTGTTGAAGTTAATTTCAAATCGAACACATCGGTCGGGGTGGGTATTTGGATTTTTCGAAATTATATATATATATATATATATATATATATATATATATATATATATATATATATATATATATATATATATATATATATATATATATATATATATATATATATATATATAACAGCCAAATGTCTAAAAAGAAAGCTTTAAAAAATTATTTTCACGAAAAAGTATTACGTGGAGCAAGATGAAAATCAAATTTTGTGTGTTCGACTTTTGTACGAATTTCTGTTACAATTGTTATGCGTACAGAAAATATTAAAATATTTACAGACTTTTTTCGTGTAAATATATTGTATGCCGGGTATTTTTTTGTTACACTTGACTAATTAGCCAAATCCCATTACCGAGATAAAAAAATTAAATTGTACCTTTGACGTTTGGGTGACATATTGGGAGCCATGTATCTCCATATTATTTTTAATTAGGGCTTACCAAATACTGTCCTCGTGTAGTCCTATCTGTGGCCTATAGGCTGATAGTACTTTTGTGTGATTTATATTAACAAGTTACTTTATATTATTTTCAAACTTCAGTAAAATCTAGATGTGGTCATATTTTAAGACTATGTATCATTAGAGAAAAAAATTTCTTTATAATTTGCCGTCATATTGCTTTTCTAGTGGCGTGATCTGAATCCCCCCCCCCCCTTTTTCTCGTGTATTTTCGATAGAAGACGTCAAAATCTGATCCATGTACCGGAATCGGCAAAAAGCTAGGGTTCCGCAAGTTGGTTTCGTTTAGGTTTTCAGCCTGAAGGGTAAAATATTTGTGCCACATCAATGAGAAGAGTCCTGTTTGTGTAAATAATGCTATTCGACTAAATTAAAGATGTCCACCCTATCGGCCACACTAAAAGATTCGCCCCCATTTTCGTGGTCCGATTATTTTTCAAGCCAACGTACTACCGCTATAGAGCTGAAAGTCCTTAGAACCATAATGAATGCACAGCTGCAATGTAAACGTTTCTGCTTTCCTTTCAATTGACGAAGGTCAGCAATACTTAGTTTTCTTTGTCCAACTGGCAGAGGCAAGCAGCATGATCTTGTGACCAGTATGGTCATAACGACCGGTGAAAGGTGCTTCCCTTATTCCTAGCGCCAAGGCCTAGCACGCTATCACTTTGGCGCGGCTCCTTTAATCTTTTCCTGTCTGTTTGTCACTTTGCGCTGCCATATGTCGGCTAGCGTTGTCGCAATAGACGCAATGCTTATATGCAATTCATGATTACAAACAAACCGGAGCGCCCCTAGCGGACGCCACCGGCGCCGCGCATGCGCGATGGAGTGTGGGCAAGAAGCTCTCTTTCATAGACAAACCATTGGAATGCGATATTGCCGTCGTCGATGTGAGTCCCCGTGCCCTTTCTCGCGTTGGAATTATCGATTCTACATCTTCCTGTCAATGTCTGACTACTTTAGCGGCCTCGGCGAAATTTACGAGGCTCGTTACACGGCAAAATGTCGCGTGAATAATGTGACATGCGGCGATTCATTCCCCGTGAACGCCGTAGAATGGACGCTAAAGCCTGATTCGCATGATAAAATTCTGTGAGATTCTGCTCGCTATTTTCAGTCATGACGTCGCACGGGCTGCAAAAGCGTGAACCGTAGCTGAGATGGTCGACGTCGATATTGAAAATCGCAAGCAGTATCGGACCAAGGGAATCAGGCATAACAAGTCGGTGATGGCCACTGGTAACAATTATCAACATCTCCTTGTATCTACTGTTTACACCGATACAGAATTAAAGGTAGCGTTAAAACGAGGACAAGTAGAAGACACAGGCACGGACAAGCGCTGACTCACAACTGATATTTAGTGAAGAATCAAAGGAAGATGCTATAAACGTCATTAAGGATGGCAAAAAAAGGAGTAGTAATCAGAAGATTCATGGCGAGGTCTATTCGGGAGACGTACCTAATGTTCAAGAAAGCCAAACCAGAGACTAAATTAGGGATAACGAAATTTTACTCGTTCCGTCCAAAGTGGGTGAAGGTGAATCCGAAACAAAAAGTATGTGCCTACGTATGCTGCATGAATTTTGAACTTTGTTATTCCAACCTGAGCTCTGCGCGAAGAAGCAATAAAAAATTACACCATCTTCCCGAGGGGAACCATGGGGTGATGCGGAGCATCGTGTTGGTTCCGAGGGAAGAGTCAGTTGCGTGCTGACGTCGAGAGATGGCGCCACAGAAACTTGGAACGCTCGCCGCTCGCCGGTTATTTTTTTTTTCACACTTGAAGGAGAGGAAACTAGAGGAGGAGAGTTGCGCGGGCGCGCGCGGTGTGAGGAGAAGCGAACGCACGCGCAGTGCACGCAGCTGGTAGAGAGAGAGAGCCGAAAGAGTAACGCGCAGCTGTTGGAGAGAGGGAAGGAGAGTTGCGTGTGCGTATTGTGAGTGCGGACTACGACGCCGACGCCAACGCCGCGGGACATAGATCCGAGCAAGAGATGCTCCGCATCTAAAAAGCAGGAGCTGATGTCTATGTGCCTTTGTTCGGATCCGACACGTGCTTGTTTGGGATGCGAGTGCAAGGGATGCCCGTACACCCGTAATCTTACGGTATATATTTTAGAAAATGTTGAGGAGGAGCAAGTAACATTCTGCTTGTAGTAGAAAGGAGATCTAACCGAGAAGACAACTCAACTACATGTCTTTCTTGAAGAAATCAAAAATTTGACAATTCGGTTTATTACGCATGATCACATTCGGAAACTTCAAAGATGAAATTCGACTCGTGAAAAGCAAACTAACTAAGAAGCGCGCTGTGCGTCACTTTGATTTTGCCGAGAATTGGACCATTTAACTACCGTAATAAGTTCAAGAGTACCGCTGGCACAAACATCAGCTTTCGATTTTTACGTGTGTCGCGTCAACAGCTAAAAGTTCCCGGAGTTTCGGCGTCGTGTCTGAAGACCTCTGCCTTGACTCATCACACGCACTGCTGGCAATTCGAAGGATTGAAGAATGGCTGGAAGACAACGTACCGGTTTATTCAATCGTCACCTAGGTTGCTGATGGAGCTGCATCTCACTTTAAAAACCGATAGCATGCTCTTCGAGTTCAAGCACAGCGGCTCTGATAAAGCGAAATGGTTGTTCTGTTCTCGGCATCCGGCCATGGCAAGAAATCATGGAACGGAGTTGGTGGCTTACTCAAGCACCTCGCCACAGTGCACAATTTTCGTTACCGAAACGAGGTCTCATTAAGGACGTCGCAGGGCTTCGTTGAAGAAATCCAGAAACAAACAAAAAACGGAGTCCTTTCTAAATGACCAAAAAATACGTTGCGACATTCAGGCATCACAAGAAAGAACAGTGGGCTTCCCTAGGTGCTCACAAAGAGATACGCTCTTCGCATGTTTGGTCCGAAGTTCAAATCCCTGGTCAAGAACCTGAGGTGACATTGGCTCGAAGTGTTCCGTCTCGTCCCTGAGCCCGGCGTGACTATGCGTACAAGAAAGAAGGCAAATGAGTGAATAAGTGACTGCTACCGTTGTCTGGTAAATAATTCCTTGTTCGTAAACTGGATGAACCAATACGTACAGTGGCCCAAGTTTTTAATAATATCAAGCGAGCGTCGACCGCCAGGCCGGCAGCGCCGTGCCGCGGAGGGGTGCGGTGATACGGGAGATATTGGCGCGTGCGCACAAAGCTCTTTCCGGTGCGAGCGTCTTCTGCTAGGCTATTCCGTTGATCGCACACAACCTCTGCTCCTTTTTTTTTTTATATCCGAAACGATTGACAACGATGTTTGGGCATTATCCTCAAAATTCGAAACTTGAAAACTCAGTGTTCCAGAAGTAAAAAAAAAAAGATAAATAAATAAATAATTCAACAGCTGAATTTGAAGTTTCCTCGTGATCCGCGCCAGTGCAGTGGCGTCAAAGATTGAGTCGTCCTGCAACTCGAATTTCTGTCACGTCTCCGAACCGTTCCGACCCAAAGTGTCGTGTTCGCCCGCGTCCCGCGAACAACCGCTCTCCTCCGTGCGTGGTTCGTGGTGCATATCGCTGTGAGCAGACGACGCTTCACTTTCGAGCTTGAAGTTCCTTTAGGGCCCTTTCAGCGATCTTTAAAATCTTTGAAACGGTGCGAGATCGAAGAGAACGCGCAGCAGAGATTTTGTGAGCGACGTGAGGGGCCACGTCGTGCCGGTTCTGCGTGAAAGGCTGCCCCGACGGAGTCACAACCGAAACTAGTACGGTACACAGACACCAAACCCAGTTGATTTGACCGTTTGACGATTTCCTGTTCGAAGTCTGAGAGGTCGTCGGGCATCTAAGAAAGAGAGCTTCGTCCGATTGGCCGACTCGCCGATCATCCTCAGTGCTACATGTGCCGAGCAACGTGGCTGTGTGCCGAGCGCCGCGGCGCCGCCATATTTTTCCGAGTGGATAAAATGACATGGAGGTGACATCACTCCGGACTCTGACTTTTGGTATGTCGCTTAGAAAGCTACTAAGTTTCGTAATCAATTACGGCACAAATAAAAAGAAGCGAGGAGGTGAGAAAGGAGAGAAAAAAGCTCTACAAATAAAAAGGCGCGAGCGCGCGCGTGAATAAATTTATTCCTTTACTTCCGCCTTGCGGTATTTTTTTTTTTTTTGCGTGTCTATGACTACAACTTGCATCGTTTTAGACAAAAAAAAATCTTTTGGGTGTTAGTGTTTGTTTTAAGCAAAGATCTGAACAGCGCTTGCTTGTGTGATACTGCTCGGGCGTAGTATAAACCTCGCGTCGTTGCGCCACTTTTATGATGCGCAAGACGAGTATCACGCCAGCGCGCGCTCTTCAGACATTTGCACTACCAACAGATAAGAGACGCAGAGAGAGAAAGAGAAGTGGGTGTTGGATAAACAATGATGTCAATCAGCGCCCTGCGCTTCCTTTTCTACGGAGCAGGTGCTGTGTGCGCTCAACGGAAATAGCCTAGCACACGACGCTTGCACCGGAAAGAGCTTCGTGCGCCTCTCCCGTATCGCCGTACCCCTCTGCAGCGCGGCGCTGGCCGGCCCGGTGGGCGACGCTCGCTTGATATTATCAAAAACTCTGGCCACTGTACACCTTATTGTGCTTCACGTAGACGGTGAAAAATGCGCTCTGAAATGTTTGTAACCAGTATATTTAATTGTATTTATTAACTTCTTTCAAATAAACAGCACATGTTCCGTAATATAGTGTGCTTTTTTTCTTGTAAATACTTATCATAATAGGCATACCGTCCTCCGCACCCCGGCGAATGCAATGACTGCATTTGAATGCGCTTGAGCCCTTTTGCATAAAGATTTTGTACTCGACAGGTTCCACGTTCACGTACTTAGTGATATCTCCCTTGGCTAGGACCGGAACAAAAGTATAGCGTACGCTAAAGACATTTAAGACTATACTTACGAGTAGGAATGCGAAAGCATTCCTACACGCAGCGCATTCTTACAAGCAGCGCGCCACGTCTTCCTTTTTACACGGCGGTGACATCACGCTCCCCCACTGCGCAGGCGTGGCGAACTCCGCCGGCTCCACGGCTTCCGTGACGATGCATCTGCGTTGCTCTGCTTTTCTTTGTGTTTTATCTGTGAGGCGCGTCCTCTTTGACCTTAAGCGCCCCGCCGGCTTCCGTGACGAAGCATCTACGTTGCTGTGCTTTTGGCCAATGGGAATTTAACTGCCGTTTCGCTGCTACAGACGGTTCCAGACAACGCGGGCTTCGCTCCATGGGAGTGACGGGACAGTTAATGCTTTCGCATTAATAAGCATTTCTGATATAGTAAATCGTTTAGAATTTTCAGTTCTTTTTGACCAATTCTTGTTCCTAATGTTCTCAATAAACCATTCTTGTCTCCAATCCTAGATTTATTTCTGGGACCCACAAGCGTACAAAGGCTGAACAAGTTTCTGATATCTCTGTATGCCCGGCTATGCATTCAATTGGCTTTTACTCTCCTTATAGTAGGGCTCTGCGTTTTCGATTAAATCCGAGGAACTCTGAAAGATCACTCGCCGGTAAGAAATGTGGCGATACGGATTTTCCGAAAAACTCAGAATTTCGAGACTGCCAGTTCAATTAACTCCATTGTTTTATGTTTTGTTTTCCAACATATTTTCCGAACAACTTTGGCGCTTCTATCCTTCTTTGTCCTAAACTTCGTGCTTAAACTAAAAAAAAAAGGAATGTCTTCTGGTATTTTGTCAACGAAACGTGTCATGAAATTTTTACGGCAGTAGTCGAATATGGTCTCACTCTCACGTATGGAAAGACTGCTGGACAAAATTCGCAAGCTGCTGTTTTCTGACCATTATTCGCTACAGATAACAGCCGAAAACTCAGAATTTTCGCGTACCATAAAAGATACCTCCGAAAAACTCTGAATTTGTTTTAGAAAATAAACTCTTATAAACACCGTCCGAATTTTCTCAAAAAGAATCCCCGATAACGCTAATTCATACTTATAAACCCCGGCTTTGCGTCTTGATATTATTATTTAAAGCAAATGTTCAGTTCAAAAGTGTTTCATTACAAGAATATACATATTTAATAGAGTCGAATAATAATACTCCACCAAAACGACTTTTCTTAATTGGAGCGGCAGCAACCTGCGGTCTTTCAGGCTAAAAACTAAAAGGTATACCTTGATACGAAACCAACTTGCGGACACAACCGTTTTGCCGATTCGGGCGTGTTTTTGTGTGATTGACGTCTTCTAGCGAAAATACAATAAAAGGGGGAATTCGGACCACGCCACTAGAACAGCAGTATGACTGGGAATTATCAGAAAAATTCAAACAAAATAGAAAAAAATTATCTTTTTTATATAAACAGCTTCAAAATATGCTTAAATTTAGATTTTTATGAAGTTTCAAAATTAATATAAAATAATTCGTGAATTAAACAAACGTACTATCAGCCTGTAGGCTACAGATAAGACTACACGAAGACAGTATTTGGTAAGCGCTAATTAAAAATAATATGGAGATACAAGGCTCCCAATATGTCATCCGAACGTCAAAGGTACAATGTTTGGCATTTTTTATCTCGGTAATGGGATTTGTCTAATTTTTCAAGTGTATAACAAAAAATACCCGGCATACAATAAATTTCAAAAAAAATTTATATAAATATTTTAATAATTTCAGTATGCATAACAAGCAACAGAACTTCGTACAAAAATCAAACACACAAAATTTGATTTTCACCTTGCTCCACGTAATATTTAATACAAAAATTGTTTTTAAAGCGGTTTCTTTTTTTTTTTTCAGGAATGGGGCTATTAAAAAATTCAAATACTTACCCCGACCAGTGTGTTCGATTTGAAGTGAAACGACCCAATAATAATAATAATAATAATAATAGTAACAATAACAATAGTAATAATCATAATCAGTGTTTGTTTTTTTCGGTTACAGACGCCGTTGGCTTTGCTCCATGGGATAGTTAATGCTTTCGCATTAATAATATTAATAATAATAAATCAATAAAATAACTTACGTTGGACACGTTGGGCCAATCATTGATATCTACGGTATCCTCCACGAAACTTGTCCAGCTAATAAAAAAGTTTAAAAAAATAAAGAAAAAAGCTCGAAAACGCTCTTTGCAGGGACAATGAGCATGACCGTTTTCTTGTGCTCATTGTTTCTCTGTAAATTACGCTTTAAAAACAAGCCGTTTTTTTTGTTGCAATTTGTTATTTTTTAGACATGCTCCGTAGATCATTGTAATTGGTGCATCACGTGCTTCTGTCGGAAAGTTGGCTCGCAGGCGTTTTTCTCTGTAAACGGCCGTGTGCCTACTTTCTCGCAGAGCACCCAGAAAACCAATCAGTGCGATCTATGGAGGGATTTCAGCAAGTCACGAGGCCGAAGGAACGTCTCAACTTAGAAAGGAACTCTGCGATGCTGTGCTCTGAGCATTGCGTGTCAACGCCTACGAAAGTAGGACGTACAAGCCCGTGACATTTCAGGCTCAGTGTCACATTGAAAGCTTCATTTTTAGATTAAGACGTTTTTCTCCGGCTGGTTGTGTGTGCTCTCATTGACAGCGACCGATCATCGACTTCATTTTACGACAGAGTGAGTCGAGACATTTTACTGACGTTGTTTTGCGTCGCTTTATTTATTTTTATTTTTTGTAGTTCTTTGGTTTAGCTGACCGCTGATTCCTTCAAGAAATGATGGAGGACGAGTTTGTTCGTTAATCTGAAAACCATCGAGCGCAGCTCCGTTAACTGAACTGGGGTACACGGTACACGTTCTCAAAATTTTCTCCGTCGCGCGCGCGAGTGTTTCTTTTTTCTTTTTCTTTTTTTGTAAAGAATGACTTGTAACTATGCTCGTAACTAACAAGACTCTGTTTGGCTTGCTGTGCAGCATCCGGGCGGGGTGGAGATTCTCTGGGAGCACGCTGGCAGGGATGCCACGTTGGCCTTCATGGGCACTGGACACACACTCGACGCTGTCGCCCTACTGCACCAGTACTGCATAGGGATTCTGGTTGAGGTACGTCTGTTGGAAGCGATGTCGTGACAATGCTCAATCTCATTAGGTCTTTGAAGACAACGTTATTAAGCAGGCGAGCTCCTTGTTATTCGACATACTAAAACCCGAGAAGGAGGCAAAAAAGGAGGACAGACACAACGTCTCAAATACAGCTACTAAATTTTATTCAGACATCTCCACCCTAGCGCACACTAACCATTTTGTACACGCTCCACGTCGCCTGCTGAAGTTAAGTCGGTCGACCTCCTTTCTTTTTGTAAACACATTTAGTGCGCAGGCCAGCTGGTGGAAGTTTATCATCATAAGCATATAGACGTGTTTTTCCCTGTTGTTTACCCAAGAGCTGACTGTCCCTGTTTCCTTTTCTACCCCTATAACACAGACGTGTATGTCACTGTTTATATTTTAACCACTAAAAATGTATTCCTCCTTCTGCCCCCGTCTCTGGTTCATGTCATCATAATAATATTTTCATCTCCGACCGAATCCTTCAGAACTCTCACAAAAGAAACCCAAGGTCACACGAGCATGATCAGTCAACATAGCGCTACCAGCTTCCCGTGAAACACGCCGTGCTTACACCCGCAAAGCTCGCCCACCCTCAGAAATGCAGTAACTTGTGGCGGAATGGGATGGTGCCGTGGCATTGTTCAAAGGAAGGGATTGTGTGAAGCCAGTGTTGAAGGAAACTATCAGGATTGCTTCAGTAAGGAACTGTATAAGTCAGTCCTCAATGACACTCGATGCAGCCACGAAGACATTTTTTTTTTTCGGATGTAAACAAAGAAAGAAGGGGAGATTCACGACGTGTTTTCCGGGAAGGGGTAGCGCTTTGTTGACTGACAACATGTAAAGTGTGCGGCCGTAAGGACTAACAAACTTGGCACGCCTTGCAAAATTTGAATTTCAAATGTACATACCTGAAATAGGGCACGCGAACGTAGTTTCACCATTAGTTTTATTTCTATTTTTTAGAGCTCAAATTTGAGGTAGTGAAATAATAAAAATAAAGCGAAATCGGAGGCCGTCTATTTTCTATGTCCTCTATGACCAGCCTGCTTGTCGTCTGCACACTGGTTTATGAGCTCGTTCCCGGGCGGCGATGAGCAAGATAATCGGGAAAATTAATACTTTTTGTATTAGTACTTTTTCTTGATATTTTTTTATCTTTTCTAGTATTGGAGTAATTAATACTCCGATTTCTATCGGTGGCGCGTTCAGTGCCGCTCCTCTCGGCATCGTCGTACTGCCGGATGCCATAATGCGGGCAAGAAACTTTCCCAGTGAGTTGAAAAATACCATCCGCGGCACACAAGAACACAAGACGAGCCCTAAGTCGGATACCCAGCACTTTGGAGCACCCAACCAGCAGACCCAACGCGGGAGCGGCGCCCCAAAGAGCACCTTCGCCAACGTTTCTAACCACTCAGCATGGCCGCGGAACCTGACGCTCGCTAGATGGCGCTACAGTATTCAAAATGGCGCTGCCCACGATAAAACGGTCTATAGGTCATAGGAAATGCACGGACGCCGTTCTTGCTCTATTTTTATGATGTTACCACCTCTGACTTGAGCTCCAAAAAAAGAAAAAATAGGCATAAAACGTTTTGTGAAACTACAGTGAAACCCGTATAGAACGAACCCACGTACAGCGAATTATTGTTAATATCGAACTCACAGAAAATTTAAATAAAAATGCATGTAAAATATACTTTTTATAACAAACAACACATTGGTTATATCGAACTTTTTCCCCCGGGAAGGCTTCTAAAAACGCGCAAACAGTCGTCTTCTAGCCTGCCCCTTCCCCCAAAAAAGAAGTAGGAAAGAAGGAAAATTCTAAAAGCTCAAGCTCCGAACAAAATTGAGTGAAGAGAAGCGATTCAGAAAGGAAGAAAGCTAAAAAATACACTCTGCAAGCACGCACAGGATAAAAAAAAAAAAGAACTTTTCATCCCAAAGGGTTTGCCAACGAAGAGAAGCGATTCAGAAAGAGAGATAAGCTAAAAGTAGGAGCCTTCATGTGCGCACTCTAGCTAAAAGAACACGCTCTGCACGCATGCAAAAATAAAAACAAAAAACAAAACTAAAAAAGCTTCTTAGCGCGTTGTTATAACGCGGGAGTGAAGAGATGATAAAGAAAGAGAAGCTCTCGCCTCACAACGAACGCATTGTGGAAGTTCGTTGTAGATGGTTTTTGCTATATCGAACTACTTGCTATATCGAACTGATCGTAGCGTTTCCTGCTGTTCGTTATAAACGGATTTGACTTTATATACATTCGGGTGCCCAATTTCAGGTATGTACGTTTGGAATTCGAAGTTTGCGCTGACCTTGGGGTCTTTTTTTTTTTTTTTTTTTGTGAAGGTCCGTAAGGGTTTTGTCGGAGATAAAACGATTACCTGGGAGTGGAGGTCGACCGACTGAATTTTATTTTACAGACGATGTGGAGCGTGTGCAGATTTGTGAGAGGCTCTAGGAGGGGGGGGGGGGGGGATGACTGTGTAAAAGAAGTGTTGTGGATAAAATGTAGTATAGCTGTGTTTGAGATATTGTGTTTGTCCTCATTTTTTTTTTTTGGCTCCCGTCTCGGGTTTTAGTATGTCAACATTTGGGTCTTATTGCGTTGTTGTGGAGCATTATAACTCGAGAGTGAAGTAAAACGGCTTCTGGGACAAACGCAAACTTTTGTGACTGATAATGCAAAATAAACTTAATTCTAAATGCTCCTCGACGATTCCAGCCGCCGAGGTTGGAACTTCGTCGTGGGTAGATGCGGCCGTAACTTCTCCCAGATGTATGAGCTCCAGTCTCCTGTGGCAGCCCTCAAGGCACTATGAACCTTACATAACTTATTGATATGCATCATTTAGTGCGCAGTAGAACGGGCCCTTATTTATGGTCACGATGCTCCCTTTTGTTTCAGGAAGAACACATGAACATTTTCAACGACGTGTCCATGCAAGTAGCTCTGACAGCGAACTCCTAAAGGTGCAGCTAGACAACATAGATGCCAAAGTACCTGTCTATGAAACATGACCATTCTACAATCACTCCTCCTACGGATCTCATCGTACTTCGTGTACATTTTGTTTTCTTAATTGTACAGCGCTTAATGCTATTTATTGCCTTGATCTTTCACAATAAATTACGGAGACGCGTGCTTGAATATCGCATGTTTTTGTCGCTTTCTTCCCCTACAATCTACCGCCGAAAGCATCGGCCACAACTGTAGAAAGGGAATGGACATTTTGCACGGAACCCAGAGTGTCCCAACGGCGGCATGCATGTCGTAGCTTGTCAGTTCACCACTTTACTGAGTCGGCAGTCCGGGAAAAGGGCGTAGAAAAGAATGGCACCGGAAAGGTTCCAAGTGGTGTATCACGATTACCCCGCGGTGCAGAATCCCTCTCGCAAAAGCCCCGCGTCATTAGTCCCATGTTTCGAAAAAAGCACGTTCAATTACCCAATCCCGTATTCCCCACGTGCCAAAAGTCCTGTCCTCACTGTCCCCATCCCATATTCCTCTTCGCGCTACAACCAGTATTTTTTATGTCTTAACCTAATATGATGAGGGTCTACAGAGGGTATTTTTAACGAAAGGAACAACAACAAAAAAACTAACATAAACCGCAAAAAGAAAAAAAGAAACTGAGAATGACGTACAAGTGGCCGATTGCATAAATCTGCATAACCAGCGATGCACTAAGCTGTCAGATGTAGAATTATAGCCTTTATCTACCTAGACGGATAAAAATATTTCTAGAACGACGTAAAAAGAATGGAGATGTTTGGTGCTGTACGTAATAAGTATGGCGCTTCGTCGGACTGTGAATCCACGCGTGCCTCAGGGTCGACGACAGCTCTGATTGAAAGCTTATTTATAAAAACTGTAACTTTAAATGTTTTGCCAGCGACTGATATTTTCTGTTTGTTATTAATTCTAACATCACAAGACGTGAATGTGTATAGCATACGCCTGAAGAACGGGAAGCTTTATCCAGTTATTCCTTACTGCTGAGTCCCGGGTACGGCATGATTATGTTACACAAGCTCGCTTGCGGACTTACTGTCTCTACGTTAAAAGCAGAATGCTCCGCCCTCCCGCTGACGACCCGGCCACCTGACACAGGGGATTCGCGTAATGGGCTTCAGAAACAGGGGCTTTTGAAAGCGGGGCAAAAATGGCGGGACGTTTGACATTGGGTGTTTTCGTGCACCACCCGTTCCAAGTGGCAAGTGGAAAAAAAGTGATCCCAAGGGGTAAGAAAAAAAAAACACAAGAATTTTCCGTGGAATTTGTTTTGAAACGGGAGATAATAACCTCGCAAATTTCCCCTCACAGCAACCACATTCTGGTTTGAAATTCTGTCATATTTTCTTTACTGGTAATGAAGAAAACAAACAGACAGAAAACAGGGAGATACATACTGGCGTGAACATTCTCAGTACACGCAGAAACGTTAGAACCGGTTGACACGACCAACGGTACGCAAGAAATCCTCAGTAGTCGTGCCAGCGGCATGCTCATCACAGAAGTTCTTGAGACGGCGTTGCATTTCGACCAGCGTTGACTTGCTCCTCTTCTTGGGAGGAGCCCCGACTCGGTCCTCCCAAGTGCCGCCACTTGTGGGAACTCACGCCAAACGCTCCCCGCCTTGGCGTGAGATCCGACGCCAAGGCGGGGGAGTGTTTGTGCAGACCGAGCAAAAGCTCCCCCATCCCCCTGGGATGTCTACGTGAGCGCGGCTCCGCGCAAAAGCGTGACGCTGTTACCACGTGATGCGCATCCCGGGGAGAAAAGGTAAGGATTTCTCCCCGATGTTACGGTGGCTAGAAGGGGATGTGCCAGTATCGCGCAGCTTGCTCCGTGTGCGGCGGCTCGCTAGTGTATCATGACGAGGATAGTGGTGTCGCTCTCATCGACTCTGAGATGCGAATTGCAGACGCCGCGCCAGGAAAGGCTCGTTCGCATCGCTAGAAGTGCTCGTCTGTGGTGCTCTTCCTGGAAAGATTGCCCCATGCGTCCAGGCAACTGTCATGGCAAAACGTCAAACACACTGTTTTGTACCCGGATGCACCACGGAATACGTTTCTGCGAGAAGAAAAAAGAGATAGAAAGCCTCCCTCTTCGGATCCTAGTTGGACTGCTTGAGGATGAGTCGAGGACTACCTCAGGATATCCAGACATCCTTACTTGCACATCCTGGGGATATCCCAAAAATGTCTTCGCGTTGTCTGGGTATTGTTGTGGTCGCCGCCATCTTGGTGCTTAGTACAGACTCCAGAGAAGACGCAACTGCCGATCTTCATGATTCAAAAATGCGCATTCCTCAGCAATAGACCCTTTCACAAATTCAGTGCCATCTAGTGAAGTCCATTGTATGCTCATGACGAATAAAATCTGGTACCTAGTCATCAACGGTAGACGTATGAAAGTGACGGTATGTTTCGATGAACAGTTATTTCTCTAGTTGCTTCGGTTTCGATGGTGTCAACAAGCTACCACTCTGCACAAGGAGCTTGTAGTTGAGTAAACCTCTTGATAAATTAACATTTCATTGTCATCAGCTGTCTGGGGCGTGCCGAAGCCGAGCATTCCAAGGACTTACATGACAGCCTCAAATGCGTAGCGCAGGGGTCTCCGAACTTTTTGGCTGAGGGGCCGGATCGAGGCTCTGTCTCTGTCTCGAGGGCCAGAAAATAAATAGGCAAATGTAAATGTGGAAAATCTAAATAAAGTAATCCTAGATATCTAAGCATTTAAATGTGCAAAGTTTAAAGTTAGAGTAAGCATGAAATAAAAAGATTCTAAGGTGGATGATTGCATTCACTTGGTTATGCAATTTAATAATTTAGCTAATTATGACATCACACAATAACTGGAGCCCAGAAGACATACCAGCATAAACCAGAGCGCATAGGAACTTTGGTACGTTCACACAGGGCAGAAGACTAGTGAGAACGACTGATGCTGACAATATTTAATAGCTACGACATGCAGTACACCAAGCACAATATACATAGGGACGTAAATTAATTTTAACACGCATAGCTACACAGATATAAAACAGGGGACTAGGAGTGTGGGTGCTGCTGATGACAATGTCCAATTAGTAACATGACGAGAGGACACGCCTTACGGTAAGCAGTTTTCTCTCGTTTCTTCTGGTAACTTCGTTTACGCGGTTAATGGGCGCCGCGGCGCCGTTTCTTTTTACGCGCGCTTATTTTTTCACCGGTAGCAGTGGGCGTGCTGGAAGCGGGCCGTATGTCGGGCTCCATTGGGAGGACTGCAGCCAGCCACGGGCCGGTCGGAAGACCTCCACGGGCCGGATTTGGCCCGCGGGCCGGGGTTTGGAGACCCCTGGCGTAGCGCATAGAAGCTTGTAAGCCTCGTCGCGGTGACATCGAACAACAATACAGCGAACTAACGTCTGGATGCTCAGGCTCCGCTTGGCTTTCTGTTTTCAAATTCTTCCTTCACCAGCCATCAAAAGGCCGCCATTCGCATGTACAGATGATACACACCAACGTAACGTTGTACACACTTAGGTGATGATAGCTATCAAAGTGGCCAGACTGAATTTCAGAAAGGGTCTATTGATTCGGTGATATACTCCGTTTCACCTTCAGTCCGAGCGCGGCGGACGCTAGGAGCCATCCCAGCCAATCCAGCGTGGAGAGAGTGTCATTGACCTTGAACTCCCTGCGTCGCTCTGCCCAACCGGCAGGTCACGCGATCTCCTCCCGGCGCTGGATCGGCTGGGATAGATCGTGGCGTCCACTGCGCTCAGACTGAAGGTGGAACGGAGAAGCTCATGTAATATTGGTTTGCTCTGTCGCGAACTGTTTAAGCATTTGTGGAGGACACAAACGGTTTTCCTGGGATTTCAGATAAAGCTTAAGATAACTGGCAACCTTTATCTTAAGCACCAAGAAGGGTAAGGGTCGTTACTCTGAAGCATAGCTTATTTAGTGGCTCTGTAAGGCAGACCACTGAGTCGTCATACCAGTGTCACTGAATACTGTGTCGGAGTACCACATTCCCATTTTTTAATGCTTTGCCGACAACAGTCCTACTCCGTGTATGTTTTGATTTCCTACGGCATCACTAGATGGCAGCAGTCACGTGAGACATGTGCCGTCACTACCATTATCACTTTTTCTAATCGCCGCCATGAGCCACCATATTGGGCACAGCCAGCTTCTGCTGTGCTTGCTGTTCCTTCGGGTGCCGACACAGGGGTGCTATGTTGCACGTTTTGGACTTCCAGGAGACTAGGGAGAAGGAAGTGACGTCAACAACGCTCTTTGGATGTTGATTGGTGGAGTCGCTGATGACGGTGAGTTTCCGCGATGCGTGGTGTTGCTAAGATACGTTCATTCACACCTACGTCACTTCCTTCTCCCTAGTCCCCTGGGAGTCCAAAACGTGCAACATAGCCCCCCAGGTCAGAGAACGGCAAAAGACTCTTCCGCTTCCCGTCAGGCTAATGTGAAGTGGAGGAGTGTTTGGCTTGCCATTTTAAAACTAAAAAATTCTAAGACCACTGCAGGAAGCAAGCTTTGTGAGGTGAGTGGTGCATTTCACTGGTCTTCTCCGTGTATTGCTCGTCACCTGCAGCCGATCAGGCTGCTTCGACTGAGCTTGGTTCGGCACCAACGATGCTTGGAAGAACGGCTGCTTCTGAATAAGAATTATATTGCAGTGCTTTTTATTCAAATTGCTTCGATGCAAGGGGTAGCTTTGCATGCAAAATTCGAAGCACGAATGTCCGGGTGTCTCGTAACGCAATTCAAGCCATAGCCTCCTTTTTGAAAATGCCTGCCCAATTTCTGGCTTCCCCGTGCTTTGGCGCCGTTGCGCCTGCTTCACATAATCACCGCCAGGGGCGCCACCTCCCCATACAATGAAGATAACAATTGTCTGCTGCGCACTGCTACTACCGCAACGTACGTAATTGCAATACTTCGGAACGTATGTTTCATAGCGGATGAGCAGCAACATGGTGTCGTGGAACATGAACGCTCGCACCACAAGGAGTGTTGTGCAAGACGAAGACTCACATCGCAAAGTGTCGTACAAAAACTGGGTGAGTGAAGGAATGGACGCTATAAGAGCTTGACGAAGGAACCTGACGAAGCAAGGCCTTCGAATTATCTTATGTCATTACAATATGTAGTTTTCGAAAGTGAATAAATGTTGGGGACAGTAGGTATGACCCAACACGAATTACAAGCCAGACGGACGAGCAGGTGGTAAACTTTCACAATTTTAAAACAGCGAACACTAAAAGCTTTTATTGCTGAAATCACGGACCAGGCGAAGAGCAGGTGAAGAGCAATTGCAACGGCCAAGGTCCTCTGGGGTTACAATCACTACAAAGTCCCCTACGCAGTGTGGGCATTAGCTGTCAGGGCTCACGTTTCGTAATGACGTACTGTGTCTGTCGTCAGGCAGCCGTCACCACCTTGCCCTGCGAGAGCCGGGAGGTCAGACACTCAAACAGCACCGAAAGATGCTGTGGAAGGGTATATGATCTGATCCAGCTTTGACGACAGGGAGGCACGAGCCAAGCTGGGCTCTGAGTGAAGCAGCAGGCTCCTGAGGCTTCAATTAAACGAGCTTTAAGAAAGGCCTGTCTAGACAGGCCTTTCTTAATGTCTGTTGCAAAAGGGTGTCTACTTCATACTTTGGAGTAGCAGAAGGTAGAATTTGGGTTGAAGTCTTTCCTTAAAATGAGCTTTAGTCACTTTTCATGGTTCCGGGTGTTGCTTATTGACGACGTGAGCGATCGAAAGCGTCGCTGTGGGCGGCCCAGCACAATTGGCCGAAGGCTGACTATGATGTCAGCAAAGGATGTTTCATCGACGGAAATGAGAGGAATGTATGAACTTCAATTTTGGCGGTATTTGCAGTGTTGCTTTGAGAGCGCTATGATTTCAGGCTTCCACTATGCCCATTACAAACACCATCGAACTTGTTGTTCACAAGGGAATGACGTCACGAAAGGTAACCAAACGAGGGCGCCACCGAAACATCTCGCCGCTAATAGTCTCGGAACATGACAGTCCCTGCACCTCCTTTTGCGAGTCTGCACAAAACGCGGCTAAAAGCGTAAAGAAAAAAGAAAAAGCCAGCACCAGGTGTTATTAGTGATGGACCGAATCTGCCGAGACTTCAGGATCGGCAAGAGTTCTGGCGCGCAAATGCCGAATGTGAAGGAAAGTTCGGCAAAAAATTCAGGCATAAATTCGGCAAAAATTCGGCCAAATCTCTGCGCACGCGCTGAGAACGCGACCGGGGGCCATGGATTGCGAAATGGACGCCCGTTGCGGTCGTTCCGCCGGTTACTATCGTGCCGTGCACGGTGGTGCAGCGATAATACAACCAAGCTCCAAACCCGTTGAGTACAACCAGTGGTTACGGCGAGGTGTAGCGAGTGAGTAGGCAACACGGTAGCTGCGTTTGAGAGTGTAGTGTGGTTCTCTTCAATATTTTCTGCCTCAAGAATAGAAGATCGACCAGGGGAGCTATGTTCACCGCGCTTTTGGACTCCCAGGAGACTAGGAGGAGGAAGCGGCGTCAACAACGCTCTTTGGATGTTGATTGGTGGAGTCGCTGAGTGACGGTGGGTTTCGCGATGCGGAGATGCGTTCATTCACACCTACGTCAGCTTCCCTCTTCCCCTGGTCTCCTGGGAGTCCAAGCACGACATAACCCCCGATGTTACGCAGTCCACTGCGCAAGTAACAAATGATGCGGTACATTCTCGGATAACTTGTTAATTTTTTCGTTTGACATTTCCAGTGATGCCAGCGAGGTAGGTTGAAACATTGGCCGACCAATTACTTTAAAGAAAACCTCTACTCGTAATTATAACAATTCTGTTTTCGGCTCAGAAGTGTGTGCCGCTGCGCTGCGCACTCTGCGCAGAGATGTAGGCCGCCCTTATAAGGGTAACTGCCCAAAGAAAAAAAGTGTATTTTTAAACAGCCTAAAATTAGGACCGGCATGTCACAAAACAATTTTTCCGCCAAAAACCAAAATTTTTTACAGCAATATTTATTGCGCAGGACTGATGTTAGTTTGCGGCTATTTCACCCGTTTTGAGATCGCGCGCCACAAAGTTCCTATTACACGTCACAGAGTCGCTGCTATACGTCACGGAGTGACGTATACCAACCACTCCGCGGGCGTCGAAAGAGCGGGAGCTTCAAATCGCGGAGAGGTTGGGACTCCAACTAAATTACGTCCTGTGGCGTAAATATTGCTAGAAAAAATTTGTTTTTTCGCGGAAGATTTGTTTTGTGACATGCTTTGTCCCAATTAGGCTGTTTAAAAAAACACTTTTTTTCTTTGCAGTTACTGCCTAATCTGCTAAGTCAATGGCCATATTTTGTCCTTCCCTGTAATAATTGTTCGTCCGCGTCTAAAACGTCAAACTGTTGTGTGTTGTGTCTATTCATTAACTCACGGAAAGTTGGCTGGCAGGCGCCTCAGCGTACGGGTTTGTAACCTTTCTGCCAGCCGCGCACGCTTCCCGTGTTCTACTATTTTGTGCAAATAAAGATTGATTGATTGATTGATTGCTTTTTCAACGCGTTATTTCGCCCGGTTTACCTGTATCCGCATAAAACTAAACACACCAGAACCACAATGCTCGAACGTTGCTCATCAAACGTTTCTAAAGGGCTGTTTATACTCCGACGTTGAGCGCAGTGAACGCAGCGTAGCGCAGAACGAGCGCCTTTCATTGGCTGGCAACCAGGAACTCGATATCTGCGACCAATCAGTATCTGAGCGCGCTGCGCTACGCCGCGCCCGTCGACGTTACGTTGCAGTATAAACGTACCTTAACTCTCCTTATCTTCCTAAACGTTCGTGTGTGTCTAAACACCAGGAACTTGCATTTTAAAGGTTAAAACTAACCGTTGCTAATATGGGACGCCACACTTTCATGCAAAGCTGACGTCGTGTGACTCAAATCGAAAAACATGCACATTTACAATAATATTATTATCTTTTCTGGTGAAGGCTCAGCAATAGTTGCATTCGTTTTCGCGCACAGAACGGTGAGTCAGGACGCATCGTTATTGCCCTCATTTTAACACTGTACACACACACGCAGGCTTGCGCTAATAGAGAGTTTTAGTAGATCGTTCCGATGACTCCGATAACGATACCCGATACTCTGCCTCCGCCTTTGCGCTTACATATATAGTATCGCTATGGGGGGTATCGGTGGTATCGGAACGATCTACTAAAACTCTCTATTAATACCTCAAAACGAAACTCTCGTAGCGTGATTCGTGACTGCCACCGCTACCACCCAACCTCGTTGTCACGCCACTTCTGCTAGAAGTCACTCTTAAAATTGCCAGTAAACACACAAAAACGACACCGATACGATTATCTTGTAGAATATCACCTTACTTAGTAATAATGCTAGTCAATATGCATTACATGTTGCATTTAAGTTAAGAAAAAAAACATAAAACATTTTTCGACAGAAAAAACTAAATTGCAACGTTAAGTCTGGTAACAATGTATTATTGCTGAATCTTTGCCCAATCTCTGGAAAAATTCGGCAAAGGTTCGGCTTTTGCCGAATCCCAAGATTCTGACGCCGAACTTTCGATTCGGCAAAAGTTCGGCCCATCACTAACATTTATGCACTTTTTATGAGTTGTGAATGCGAAAGCATGAATGTCGTTCTTCCGCTCCCTTAGTTCCTCTGCGGTGTACTGACGTGAACGGCCACGTTTCGCCACTGCCGAGGTAGCGGCCTACAGCCGAGCGCGCGCACTCGTAAAGCGGCCGCGCCGCGCTGAGCTCGGCCGTGCAGCTTCTCCGGAGTTTGCCCGTGCGGGCTCTGGTCAGGCGCTCCCTTCTTACCGGTGGCCGGGCCGCTGGAGTGCGCTGCGCCGCCATGAAGAGGGCTTCTCTGGTGGCGTTTCCTGGAACTACGCCTCGCGAGAGCCAATGGGAGCCTCTGTTCTTGAAACTATGACTCGCGCCAGCCAATGGGAGCCTATCCATCAGATCGCTGCTGTACAGACGACAGGCTCCGCTCCATTGGGACAGGTGAGTTTAGGTACCGTTTGGCGCGGCTTCAAAAGCTAATGACGTCGGTCTCGCTCCATGGAACAGTTAATGCGTTCGCATTACAAAGCTGCATGGGAAAGTGGCGGACCCTCGTGGTGATAGTTGGAAACTGGCAATTGGGCAGGCATCAGTATAAAGGAGGCTATGTTCAAGCAAACAGTCTTGTGTGAATGGTGAATGGGCACTCAAGCTGGTTGACATTTGAGTTTTTTTTTTAAATTACATTGCTGTTTTTCTTTTTTCTGGTCCAAAAAAATGAACGAAGCCTTGACATGACGGTCTAATACCCCTGTCAGACGGGCACCTTGAATGTCATTTACGCTAAAGGCCTTTAGGATTTTCAAATGACATTTAAGTCGTGTCGTGTCAGACGGGCAACTCAAATGTCATTTAGGTGATGTCTATCACGATAGCGGTCTGTTGTTAACCCGGCAAACTAGTGTTCATTTTATTGTTTACTAAGTAAATAAAATGTAATGAATTCTTAGAACATAGAATTCAAACACGGTGATGAAAACTAAGTACACGTTCTGACGGAGACAAGGTGTTTTGCGGCAACTATGACACGACGTCACGTCACCAATCCCAAGTAATCCGTAGCCGTAGCCGTTCCGCCGCTTGGCTCGTCTGCTTTCGGAAATCTGTGCATCTTGCTCGCCGTTGTTCCTCGCGCTCTTTCGTTCTTCGCCGGATTCGTATACCCCGTTGACGTTTACGTCTGCGATTGATTCAAGCGAAGACCGTGACCCTGTAGCGATGGAGCCTGCTGACGACAATGATCGTAGTGCGATGGATCCGGAACTGCCGGAACGTCGGATCGCGTTCTTGACGCGCAACTGAGACCGCGAGTATATTAAACAAATATATCGCAAAAGGTGTGCGAGATATACACGTTATAAGCATTTTTTTCTAAAAATAATTGCTACAAGCATTGTTTTCAATTGTATTTACATTATTTACAATGTTTTATTTCAATTCGCGGAACTTGCGCTGACCGCTGTTGACGAGACTACACATTTACGAGCCGTAAATGAGTTTGGGAGAACTCAGTTGAGCTCGAATGTCATTTAAGTCAAATGTCATTTGAGTTGCCGTGTGACACTGCCTAAATGACATTTACACTGAATGTCATTTGGGGTAAATGTCATTTGAGGTGCCCGTCTGACAGGGGCATATACCCTTGTTACACGAGCTGAGCATTTAACTGCAGTTACGCTAAGTCACAGTTAGAGCACAATACTCGCGAACATTCTGCGGCTATGCAGACAAAGCTATGGGCAAACGTGCGCTTGAGCATCTTGAGCACCTATCAAAGCTGTGCGCACAAGCGCTCTTCACTACTTCTAAAATAGCTGTCCGAAAGTATAGTGCGGTAGCTGTGGTGCCGCGTAACAGCAGTTAAAGGGATACTTCAACGAAATTTGAAATACACTTGCCGTGTTCAGAAATAGAGCTGGATATATGATCCACAATATCCGTAAATGACAATCTCAGGTTTGTATTTTGAGCCTCATGGGTGTCTTTTTCGATAGAAACGGCACACTCTGGCAAGCGCTCGGAGAGCAGCCAGCGGAGAGCACGTGACATCCGGCACAATCGTGACGTAGATTGTCTCGGGACGAGCAAAGCTGCGGCGAGGCTGACGTCGACAGGATGCCCTACCCGTTCCAGCCACCGAAGCCGCCGAAGCACGCCAGCGATCGGGCTACCGCAACTAACCGCAACGCTGCTTTTGTACGGATTTTGAGTGACGGGTTAATTTTCTATAGTCTTGTCGAGGGACTATAGCGACGTCTGGGTAAGCCTGGGACACACTGAAGGAGAGTCCCGGGGAGAGGGTAGTTCCTCCTTATCCTCTTCTCTTGTGCTGGCCGAAGAGCTGTCGGGAGGACGGACGGACGGATGGATGGATGGTAATGGCCATGCCCTTTGTAACGGGCGGCAGCTTGCACCCATTTAATCTAACATTTCGTCATCTCTTCTTTTTTTAGATTTGCATAAATTTTGTTCTAACACCCCCCCCCCCCCCCTTTTTTAAAGTGTTTCCATTGCTTATTTTTATCCGTATTTTTACCCCTCCCTAGATCTTTACCACCAATCTTCTAACCTCCTCTTAGTTACCGCAATTATTTCCCTATCCATTTGTCCATCCATGTCTGCAAATCCCAGTGCCCCTCCAAATTCGTAGTCATCCCGCCCAAGAGAGTGGGACGGAAGCCCCGTGCACCTTAAAATTACATGTTCTATAGTTTCCCGTCGTCACAGCATGTCAATGTTCCTAGACGGGCATTACAAACGAGGCTTTAGCGCAATCCACCAGGTGCCTCTTTGCTAATCGTTTGATTCGCTTTAAAATTCATTTTCGTGTCTTTTGTAACAAGAGGTTGGTGTGTCCGATGTGATGCTGCTCCTTTGAACACGTGAAGACCAAAAAATAAGCACCGAAATTTCGTTGTATTCTCCCTTTAAAGCCGAGTTAACCGCGGTTAAGGGTGCCTGTGTAACAGGGATATTATATAGGTATGTCACTTGATGGCCCGAGTGGATGAGATGCATCTTGCTGCTCAGGTGGAATGAATGATGACACAAACATCATTGGTGTTTGCAATTTAGAGAGTCATTGATTTCATATCAAGCCATTCTCGTAACTCACCGTCAGTTCCATTTGTCTGCATTAACATAGGCGTGCGCAGGATTTTTCATTAGGGGGAGCGAAGTTTCCCCAAAGCGCCTCCCCCCCCCCCGTCGGTGTTTTATGCCCCGTCGAAAAAGAAACTATACCGCCGGCGCAGTCGCGCCTCGAGTCGGACCAACTTTACCCCCCCCCTCTCCTAGATGATTAGAGGGGGCGGCCGCCCCCCCCCCCCCTGCCTTCCCCCCCCCGTGCGCACGCCTATGTGCATTCAGCATTTACAGAGATAGCGTCGACGGCCAACTGCCTTGAGAATCGTCATGGGGAAATCATTGCTAAACTTCGCTGCAAAGCTTCATCTGGCCATCAAAGTAATTGTCAAGCTATAACAAAGGCTTGATACTACGTTTCAATCTATCCTGTTTCTGTCCATTCCTGAACATCTTGTATGCAGTTCTAAATAAATCAATGAAATGCTTCTCGCATGTATACGACAGTTCTTTGAATGCTCAGAAAGCGTAAACAAAAGAATGCCAGCGGCTTAGTTGTAATTACAAAAATAAGCGGCTAAGCTTCTAAGCAGTAAATTTCGCCACTGCAATGGTAACACTGTACGTACACAGACCACCCTTCGTTGAGTGAACTATTGGTATTTCTGAATAGTTAGACAGTAATAGGTGACTTCATCTCAGAATGAAATATTTACCAATGAGGTGTGACTACTAACCTGAGAGTCTCTAACAGGAACCATCGAGTAATGATTACACGAGTGCAGCTAGACTGCATGCATTGTAAATGATGTCGCAAACTTATTTAAAGCGGTTATCCACAGCGCCACACACTTACCTGAAGGGCCTATCGACAACGCCAACGATGCGGTATGCGTACAGTTATTGTACAGTTTACTGCAAGGCACCGAAACGGCGACACGGATATGGATGAATTTGAGCGCCACGGCACGGAGCTTGGGAGCTTCAGTACTCTGAAAACCTATTCAGTGACTCTAGTCTAGTAATACCCCAAGCGCCCCAAACCGTGTGCATCCCCTCCCAGAACTGCGGTATACTCTGAATCAAACCCTTCGTTGCTGCGGCTCTAGTCTATGCCACTCGCCTCACAAGAAAAACACGTAAAATGTCGTAAAATAAATGACAAAGCTTTGAATTGGGAAACAGAGGCTGACGAAGCGTCGACGCCATGGTTGCTGTTGTTGCTTCGAAGTTCTGTTCTTTCCACACGATCAAAAGCTGTCCTCTTTTTCCTCTTTTTGTCAACATACTTGCGTGTGTCAACCTTGTGTAAACATTTTCAGGAGGCTGATCACGTCTTAGTTTAAAACAATATTAACTCACGCAAACGAAAAAAAAAGCTCTTCCCTAGACAAACAGGATTAGGTAAACGAGACTTCGTGCTCAACATACAAGATGGCGCATCTATTTGGTAGCACGTAAAGCCCCTCTGTCCTGGGAGAAGTGGCGCCATTCATTGTTGTGGAAATGCCTGAAACAACGTGCCTGCGCGCCACTTCTGGCAAGGACATGGCTAGAGCCACTAAATGAGCTGCAGCGAGGCGAACGCGCACTCCGTTCCCCTGACATTGCTGTGAGCGCCGCCATATTGGGGCTTGTGCAGAGCAGACGCAACTGCAGATCGTCATGATTCAAAAGCGCGACTTCCTCAGCATTTGATTCGGTGTTAGGAAGCTCATGTAATATTGCTTTTCTCTGTCGCGGACTGTTTAAACTTTTGTGGGAGGACGGAAAAGCGTTTCCTGTGATTTCAGATAAAGCTTCAGATAACTGGCAACCATGATTTCAAGCCACTACCATGGCCAAGTGTCGTTACTCTGAAGCGTAGCTTATTTAGTGGCTCTAGACATGGCGTCTGAAATCTAGCTCAGTGCTGCGCTGTGCCGCCATAATCTCCCCATGGGCTGCATGTTGCACGTGCCTCTTGCACCGACGCACCTTGCGCTAGTTTTAAAACGTGAAGGGGCTTTAGTAGCACGCAATCTAGAACCCAGAAGCGTCAAGCACGCGCATGCGCACTACGCATTTCGGAAAAAGGCCCAATATAGCGTGCTTAATCCCTCGATGGACGACGCCCAAAATGGGTCCTTCATCGAGCGGTCAACAGTAGCATGCAATTGATTTCTGTTGACCGCTATCAACACCAGGGGCAAGCAAACTTGTCAAACACAAAGTTGGGGCCGAAGCTGACGGAGGCGCACCGATTGACCTATCACGACGATGACTTCGCACTTTTGTCGCCGACGTCCAATCGGCGCGCTTCGCGAACTTTCGGCTCCAACTTTGTGTTTGACGAGTTTAGGTCCCAGCTGATTCCAGCACATGGCTGCCACGCGGCAAAAGGCGCGCGGTTCTTGGCATAAAGTTTAATCAGATTCGATGACTGCGCCATCTACTTCCCTCCTGGACCTCTGGAGCCTAGAGCCATAAATATGCTACGCTTCAGAGTACCGGCACTTCAGCCATCTTGGTGCTTAAAATCATGGTTGCCAGTTATCTAAAGCTTTATCTGAAATCGCAGAAAACGCCTTTCACCCTGCAGAAATGTTAGCATACAATTCGCAAAACAACGAAAAAAAAAGAAAAAAAGAAACTGAGCTTTTTGACATTGTATTGCCTCAAGCTGAGGAAGTAGCATTTTTGAATTGTGACGAGCGACACTTGCGTCTGCTCTGCACTAAGCGCCAAGGTGGCGGCGCCCACTAGCAAATCGGGGAATGGTGTGCCGATAACTGATCTCTATTATAGAGAGACTGGATGCCGCATTCAGCAAACAGGTATGAAGCCGTTGGAAGTAAGCGGCTTGTCCCGGAAGTGAGCGCTTGGCAGGCTTTGTAACCCTTCCGAGTGCTGGCTCGAAAAGCTTCGAGGGCGCTGGATTTTCGTTTGTCACCTCAAGAGAGCTCTGCTTGTTGCGCAGTAAAAGCGCATGCAGACCCGAGAAGTATCTTGGGAAGCCATTCAATGTAAACATTTTGAGATTCTAGTTGATCACGTGGTGCATATGTCCCCAGTTCAAATGCCTCAATTTCGGGATTTTAATTCGAGCGCGATTATTAAAACTCACTCACAGACACCGGCAGTGGCTTTGTTTGTTTGCTTGTAAACGTCTTTATTAGGCCTTTTCGAGGCTGCTCTTGTCCTACGGCATCAGCAGCGGCGGGGGAGAGACACGGGGGCTTTCCTACTTGCTTTTGAGTGAAGAAGGCAAACGAGACCCCCCCCCCCCCCCCCCTGAGGCCGGGGGCGGTGCCCTTGGTATCCCTTGGGCGCCGCCGGTCACTGTTTGCCCTGCCCGGTGGCGGCTGTTTCAAGGGGGGGGGGGGCAAAACACATGCCTTTTGCCCCCCCCCCCCCCTCTGAGAACTGGGGGGGGGGCAAGCGCCTTTCCTTTGCCCCCCAGTTGGTACGCCCATGGACACCGGAAAGTACGGTCCAAAACATCGACTGAAATGCACTAGGAAGCCCAGCAGACACCCGACTTCCGGGACAACGATCAAACTTCCGGTGGCTTCACTTGCGCCCTGCTCTCGGAGACCGGTGCGCCCTCTAGCCCCCTAACGCCCCTGTCAGACGGTTTAGTCTAGCGGCACTTCAAGCGAGTGCACTCTCAACTCCGTCGAAACACACTCCAAGTGTGTTGGTGCTACACGGGAAAACTTAGTGTCACTCCAAAACCTCAAATGATGGTAAGTACGACGACGGGTAAAGTAATTGGCACGCAAAATATTAAAGTGCATACTCATATTTTCATGAATAACTTCGTCGTCTTGTTAAAAACACGTTACCACACATCGTTGTGCGAAGACACGAACTTTGATCCAAATTTAAATCCAATTTGATGACTATGATCAGCCATTACAAGCCAGGCAAACTGAAATCTAGACATCACTTAGCGAAATTTTTTCTCGCAAAATTTAGCGCGAACATTTTACCCTCCTGACATCACATGTGACGTCATTTTGGGAAACATCCCATAATACAACTCGCGGTTACGCAAAAGCTTTGCGGCGTGGGTCGTTTCTCCGTCGATGCGACATAAGTGTCATGTTCGAGTTTGAGGGGGGTACGTTCCCAGACTGTATTCGGCACACCCTCTAGCTCGAAGAACAGCGATCAAGCGAGAAATGAGAGCAAAGTGTGTTTTTTCATCTAAAAATTCGACAAATTGCAGCGATTTCGCGTGTCATTTCGGAACAATATGCTATTCTCGTTGACCTAAGTCGGCTTGCTTCATGCGCAAGGTGGTTTTAGCAACGAGTCTACGTATACCGGAGCTCTTTGAAGCATGCTTTTAAGCGCGCGTCCTGCGGTCAGGGTATCACCCGGGCGCGCGCTTAAAAGCATGCTTCAAAGGCTCCGGTAGTGCGGTACGCCGAACACAGTAACCGTTTGCTAAAGTCCCTAATGACTGCGAAGGCGCGAAACGGATCCCGGCGCAACGGTCGATATGTTTTGCGAGTGAACAACTGATTTCGATACCCATCATGTGTTCGAACGAAGTAACCATGACGTTGCGCCTCTTGCGCTGTTTGATTGGCCCTTCGGCTCATAACATCGGCCGCGCTCGGACCTAAGCTGAAACGAAGTATAACGCGTTAACGTAAACTGTATAGAGAACTTGCTGCGTCACGAGCGCCGATGGTAGAAACAGCCTCAAAGTCCGCGAGACGGGGGGCACGAATGCCGGACGGAAGTCGCAACCCGAAAACCCATGGGCCGCTCGACCAACGCTCGACCAATGAGGAATAGTGGAGAGGAGGGTTTTCACGAGGGGAGACGGATTTTGTAGAGGGCGAGAAGGTTTCGTCACTTCCGGTATGGGCGAAAACATTGTTTTGCCAAATACTTTACTTTTTGGTCTTGCTGTCGCCACGCCAATAGAATACATTTAGGATATAAGCGTAACTGTCACCCATTCTCGTTTTTACTTCCTCTCTTTTTTTACTATTTGCAGGTCGAAATATTTTATTATTTTTTCGTCGCCCATACCGGATATGCCTATCAGGCGGCTGGGGGCGAGAGTACAGGAGTACGGGCACGGTGGCCGCGGAATGATGGAGCCTTTCGGATGCCAGTCGAACGAACGCTATCTGATTCCTCGCGCCGCGCGTTTAGCCCCACCGTGTCCTCACCTAAAGAGTGTATCTTACACCGTGGATATGGGCTAGTTGGTTACACATTGTGATGGTTTGCTGCGCTGTGTAGATGCAAGAAAAACGCACTTGATATAATTTACGATTAAACAGCTAGGATAGAAGAGAAACAACATGCATGGATGGCACAGACTTAATAGTTGTGAAATGTCTTTCCACCTTGCTCCCCCGCACCGCCACAAAGCCACAATAATTTTTCAATATACGGTGTGGGAGGAGAAAGATGAGAAAGAAATTACACGGGCGGTTATGACCACGCTCGTGGATTTCATCCACGATGCGGGGCTAACCGCCTATCTATAACCCCCCTCAACCCTTTCCTTGGCCATAGATCCAGGCTTGTAAGCCACCGATCACAGCTCCCACTCTCCCTCCCCAAAAGGCCAATAAACGCTTTCTGAACTGAACTTAGTCTGCGCCATTCATGTATGTTGTTTTTCTTTTATCCTTTTGGGGGATCGGTGGCCGAGTGGGCTAGCGCACAGCGCACACTAGCTTGGAGCACGTGGAGCGAAAGCTCGCGCTGCAGAACCCAGGGATCCTGGGCCCTGCCCGTTTCGATCTGGATGAGCATCGTACCGGCGTGCGGTCGCGTGTATCACTATACTCTGTTTCACCTTATGATGTACCGCAGGAAAGGCTACAAGCGCGAGCTCCTTGCTCTAGCGCACATCTCGGCGGCACAAGGTCTCGCGCTTAAGACGCTCAACACTACGAGCTCGCGCTTCTAGCCTTCTCTGCGGTACAACATAAGCTGAAACGGAGTATAGTAGGGATGCCGCGAACTTTTTTCGAACCGAAGTTTCGATGATCGAATCAAGCGGTTCGAAAGGTTCGAAAGATTTCGAATTTTCGAACTTTCGATATCGTAAAATTTGACGGAAGTCGAATTTTCGAACTTGTTAAACTAAGAAGTTCGACGCTTTTCGAACCGTCGAACTTATTACGCTAAAAAATCGATCCTTTCGAACTTTCGAACTTATTACGCTGCAAAATTCGATGCTTGTCGAACTTTCGACCTTGATAGACCAAAAAGTTCGATGATTTTCGAACTTTCGAATTTCTGGCACTAAAAAGTTCGAAGCTTTTCGAAATTTCGAACTTCCTACGCCAAGGAATTCGAGAATTTTCGAACTTTCGAACTTATTTATCGAGAGAATTCGAAAAGGTTCGAACTATCGAATCCTGAAAAATCAAAAGTTCGACGAACTTCGAACTTTTAGGGTAAAAGTTCGACGTTCGTCGAACTTCGAAAGACCAGCGGACGGTTTCATTTGAATTCAAGTAGTGAGGTACATTCGCAATTTTTTTTTCTCTCCAATTTTTACATGCGTTGCTGCGTTCCTTACGAAAGACAATGCCGTTTATTACAATGTTCTGGCACGCTCAGTTTTAAAGAAATAAATTCCCGAAGGGGCGACGGAGGACGACGGGTTTTTGACGATTGTCGTTTGTGCCATATTTGAAGCGGGCTAAAGCCGAAGCTATTTACTGTTGAGATGTTAAACTTTTTAAGAATGATCTATGTATAGCTTAGGTAAGTGTCGTTTTAAGATGTGATTATTGTTACTCATGATGAGTTTCGAAGAAATGTCCAAACATTTATCTACGGGCAATTATGCTCTAAACTTGGTATTTTGTTTTCCGTCTAAGTTGCTTGAGGTATCGCATTTAAATTAACACCACAGACAGTACATATAATTGCCATCTGCAGAATACAAAATAATGTATTTATTGTTTTTTCACGTTGAGGAATAAATTAAGTCAGGGGAAGATTTCTAATATTAATCAAATTCAACACGTCATTAATTTTTTTTTTTGGCTTTACGTTTTGGGAAGTGTTCCTTTTAGCCTGTACACATTTGAGTAGGAGAAACTTGTTTCGAAGGTCTTAGCTTCTGAATATGCAAGAATACAACACTTCCGGTGGGATCTTAATAGTTTCTTTCTTTTTTTTCTCCAGCTTTTTATCCCCGCATTTATTGTTATGTTTATCTTTCTTTTACCAATGGCACAGTTATTGAGGACGAAAAAACATAGCTTTGAACTTCGGCACCTCTAAGCATTTGACAAGTAGTGCCTTCTGACGACGAGTTTACGACAATGACCACCTACGGCGTCTACGCGATCTTTTATGCAGTGAAGAGCGACAGTAGTTATACATACACATAAATAATTTCATATTAAAATAAGCTCAACCACGCCCTCTTTCCCCGTATTGTTTTCTTTAACAGTCCGAAATATCTGGAAGGAGGCGAAGGGGGGCTAGAGCACCCCCCTCCCCCCGTTTTTCCTCTTCCGACGCCACTTGTATGGTAGAACGCTCCTCGACCTCCAGTTGTGTCGGCTTCTGTAATTTTTGCGGGGCGTTTTGTCCGTCCCGGAAAATAAACCTCGAGGACAATTACAAACTTAAATTACTATATGCCAGCGTCACTCGGGAGGCGTTCGATCAAATTACTACCGGCGTGCAAGGGGTGGGGAGGTAGTTTGCCAGGTCGCTTCAAGGTTTTTCTGAGCCTCAACCTCCTGCCCGCCCCTGGCCGTTTCGAACTGGATGAGTATCGTAAAACAGTACGTTCGTGTGATCACTGCTGCGCTATGCACGTTAAAGACCCCCCCCCTGGGCTGGTGGTCAAAATTACTGATCTATGGTCACACGCCACTCTGCACTGCAAATATTCCAGCACATCCGGGACACTCGTCGTCTCATTTAATTTCCTGACCAACTTCGCGGAGTCTAAATATCACACCCTAACTTTTCTAAACCTGATTTCGTGAAAACCAGTGAGTCGTGAAAACGTTATTTCAAACTGAAACTGTGGAGGAACATTAAAACCGGACTTCGAACGTTGAAAACTTGGACTTGAAAAAAATTCAAAATCTTCGAAGTTTTTTTTTAAATTAGTTTTAAAGCGGAATCGAAACTTTCGAACTTTTCGAACATTATGTTAAAATAAATTCGAAATCTTCGAATTTCTCGACACTTCATGTCTATAAAAATTCGAAGCGTCCGAATTTTTCGAATTTTATATCCAAAGAATTTCGAAACCTTCGAATTTTTCGAACTTCAGATCCCAAGAAATTCATATTTTTCGAATATCTCGAATTTTGAAGCTAGGAAAATTCGAAATCTTCGAATTTATCGAACCTCAAGTAAAAGAATATTCGAAATATTCGAACCCGAAATTTTAGAAACCGTGAAAGCTTCGAACTTTTCAAATTCGAAACTCTATTGTGATCGAAAGTTGCGAATTTTTCGAAGTCGAACCTCGGTCGGTACGAAAATATCGAAATTTTTCGAATGCGAACCTCCGTTCGCTTCGAAAATATCGAAACCTTTCGAAATCGAACCTAGGGTGGTTCGCGACATCCCTAATCACTAGTGCGTGGTGCACGTTAAAGGAGCTGTGCAAAGATATTCAGTTGGAATGTTTTTCACTTTACACGAGCGTACTGGCACTGGTGGGACTCAAGGAGACTCGCACGCAACGCCACTGGCCAAGAAACTCCTTTGTTGCGGTGTAATTTCAAGGACAAAAGCGATCATTTTCATTCAATCTCTCCTTTGCAAAATTTGATGACGTAACGTGGGGATCGCAGTACACCCAAGTGATGATATTTGAATGCTGTTCATAGATTGGACCCGAGCATTGCGTGGGCGCTCGATTTGGGCTCGTGATAATTACTAGCTCCAGAAGCATTCGGGTAGTGGCCCGTGTCCAATCGCTTCAACGACGACAATAGCCGAGCTATAACAATGTCTGGAACTCAGCGCGTGTCCTGTCCTTTGCCAACCCTAGCGCGTGGCTATGATCAACATTGGCGGCATATAATCCATTCCAGGTCACGTGGCCGCTTGTTCTGGCTTCGGGTTGAGGGGGTGAACGCTGCTCGTTTTTCTTTAATTTATTTCTGGGGCTTCTATTGCGTGGGGTGAAAAACGAACGCGTGTTTCATAGGTCATCAACGTCAGGGATCCGTTCTAAGCGGTATTTGCGCAAAGTACAAAAATTGTTGCATCGCCCCTTTAGAGGGATGCTGAACCGAAATCTGGATTCCACAAAACGCGCGGCAAAAGCGTGCAATGAGATGCTACAAACACCAAAACATCACTCATACAGCGATATCTCGAACGGATGACCGTATTTTTCAAGAAAAGGAGGCGCATTTGACAGGTTTGTTGACATCATGTTTCTCTGAGAAGGAGAGGGAACGGCCTCGCGTCTTCTCCGCCTCGCCGCCTTGAGGAGCGAAGCGAAGAGAGGAGGAAACTAGGTATCTTGACGTCACGCGCCTCGTCGGCCTTGTTCAATCTCGACCTCTTTTTCTCAAAATACGGCCGTCCAATCGAGATATCGCCTTACGAGTAGTGTTGTAGGGATTGTAGCGTCCCGCCTACATCTCCTGCATTGTTTTTCTGAAATCCAAATTTCGGTTCACCATCCCTTTAAAGGGATGGTGAACCGAAATTTGGATTTCAGAAAAACTTTTAAAGTTGGCGGGCCACAACTACGACGACAATACAACAGTGAGCCCACGTCCGTATTCCTGTAAATGAAGCTTGCTCCGTTTTGAAAAATGACAATGCAGCTTTACCCGTTTTACCTTCTTAACAGCGCGTCCCTAATCTTTGCGTGAGCGTCTGTACCGCCGAGGCCGAGCACACCCTGCTTCGTCATTTGGAAGGGGGGGGAGCAATTCCGTCCCCCCCCCTTCCCCCAATACCCGAAATAAAATCGTGGCCACGCCAGTCTCCATGGGTTCTACTCTCAACTTAGCAGCTAAGGGTACGACGGTTGGATCTTTTCCCCAATATTATTGTCATTTTAGCAAATTGAACACGATAACATTTTTAAATTTGGCGCGCAGACTAGTGAATCGAAATTGAAACAGTTTTGTCCCACCGTGCGCAGAGCGCTTAGTTTGGCGGGTTTGGCGCATTTCGTGGCATCACTGGGTACGTACTATTTAAAGTAGATTGAATCGAATCCAATGCAATCCAAAGGGATAAACCAACACGCGCGGCGTTTAGCAACAACTTCAACGAAAACAGTTTATTTCACCTGATAAAACTGCGCGGTCAAAGCCGAATTTGATATGCAAATGGCGAGGAAAGGAACAGGGCGGATAAGAGGGCCACGTAAATAACCATGATTACTCTAAAACTTCTACTCGTGAAGGCGTAACCGGCCGACGCCGGTACACCAGCTTTGTCAACAGGTGAGTGCCTTGTAATGTTACTGACGCTACGAATGTACTGCGTGCATATGTCTGAGTACTTCGACGTGAAGTTCCGAAGGCTGGCCTCATACGGGGCACGCAGCATGGTTACGTTGAAGCAGGACGTCTCCGCACTGGCATCGTCCACGCAATTGCCATACTTGTGGTATGTTCTGCAGATTGAAACGATTGATTACGGCTCGCCGTTTCTAATACCGGTTACATTATTAGAGTGCATGCAGTAATGTGACTACGTCACCTGCAGAACTTCGGTGTCGCAATGCTTCTTCCGGTAACTTCTCTTAGGAAGCTCTCGTAACACTTTTGCATGAAGCTGGTAAACTCGCCGTGGTTGCATTGCCGGTATTGAGCTGCGCAAAAAGGAGGAAATTAATTTCCCTGCCTGTGTTTCAACCACGGTAATTCAGCTACAAAAAAAAAAAACGCTTGATTTGTTAAGTGATTGATTGGCGTTTAATGGCGCAGTAACATAAATCATTTATAAAGAGTGTGGGGGATAAAGGGTGGTTTCCAGGTGCGTTTTGAAGTTTGCATTAAAATCTCTGGCTTCATTTCAATACTTGTTAATTTGAGCACATTTTTATAAATTTAGAATGAATCTGACTCACTTTATTTGTGATCAATCTAAAAACCAGTCAACAGAAGGAACTGTGATCCTCGTAAGTTGAGTCTAGTTGAATATTTAGAAAGAACACTTATAAAAATGCATAAAAGAAACTATACATACAACACCAAAACGACGTTCGCAAGTTCGACCATGAGCGCAGCGCGGTTGCTGAGCACTGCGACATCAAAGACCATTACATTGACTTAACACCCACGTTCTCAACAATGAAACCAACCAGCGACAGCGACTTTTCGTAGAGACATGGCACATACAAACTACGCCAGAAAACATAAATAGATCTCTCGGCATTTTACCATCCATGTACCCATGGGCTCCAAGACGTCGTCAATTCAAAAAGAAGTTCACCATCGTAAAAGAAGACGAGAACGAAAACACTGCTCAACAGCCATTGCCACAGCAGACGACGCTCCCTACTCCACGGTGTTGTGCGTTGCAGTGATAGTGAGGGTTTGTGGTTTTACGAATTGCATCTGGCTGTGGGGTTCAGTAACACCACGAAGAGATGCAGCGGAGTAACATCTTACGTAGAGCGCAAGTTTGTCTGCTCCTTGTGCAGGGCTTGCGGTGACGTCAGAACGACGAGCTCTGATTGGCTCCAACTGGAAAGATAGTGGGTAGATCTCAAGGCAGCTAGCATTGAGGTTTAGCCACTATCCCTCCAATCAGGGCCAATCACAGCTTGCTGTTCTGACGTCACTGCAACCCCTGCGCAAGAAGCAGACAAACTTGCGCTTCATATTGATTTCCAACCGAGAAGTCTTTGCGATGGAAGGGGGTCCGAGCAGTCCGATGTGAACGCTGGCTCCTAGTGTTCGCGTCGTGCTAGAAAGCAGTTCACACCTTGCTAGCAAATAAAACCTTCCACGCCATTCTGCTTTGAAGCGGCATCTGGGTCCACATGTCGGCGGATTGCGAATGCAGCCCCATCGGGACGTCCCTCGGAGGCGATGCCGGCGGATCGAATGTGAACGGCGAATTGTCTGAAATCTCGTGATGGAAATCTTAAAACATTTGCTGTTCACTGCTTGACTAAGACCAGCTTGATGAATCGTCCATTATTTCCCACGGACGATCGCGATGGCCTTCCGACTGCTTCTGATGCTGGGCGAAACAGGCTCAAGCTGCCCATGGGCTGATGTATATGCAACGTCTGATATCACAACAAGATGGCGGACCAGTAAAGTTGCAGGTTAGTTTCGGATTAGGTTATACCGAAATTCTATGATTAAAATTTGTTAAACATTTTTTGGAGGAAATTTATTTGCTGTTTTAGGCTGTTTCTTGTGCTCTTTTTAGAAAATATGTTTAGTTAAAAACGTCCAAATTGCTGCTGGAGCTCCCCTTTAAATGAGTGATATTTGAGAATCAGCATTTATAGGACTTTTTTATGAAGAAAAGTAATGAAAGGCAAAAAGTCCATAAAAAATAGAGACCTGATGTTATGATTTGAACACTGTCATGTTTTCACAGCAGTGGATGTCAGCTTTTCCTCTTAACTAAACCTGACAATTGGTTGACAGTAAGGCTGGGTAATTGATAGATTAACCTACTAATTAACCGATTAAGGCTTTAATCGGGATTAATTTTAACTGGGGGTTAATTGGTAAAATTTTTACAAACCAAAAGAAAGTAAAAATTAAACGCTTATTACGCAGACGTGGAGGAGTAGATCTGTGTAAAGAGCTAAATTTAGACATAAGTTCGATTTAAAATAAACTGTAGGGGCGAGATTTGTAGCTCCAGATTAGTGCAGAAGGTTCCACGTGTTCCTGCCATTTCAATGCCGTGCGAGTGTCTGTTCAGTTCAGCAGAGTCTATTCTGACCAATCAAAGGAGGTCGCTCTTGCCGGAGAATATCAACAAACCTCTTTGCCTCACCAGTTGAAGTAAATCTGTGAGTGTGAGTGCCTTTGAAGTTTGAACTGTTCTCAACTACACATCGAGGTTGAGTGATCAAAGTTCTAAATTGCGCCGTTTATCACATATTCATCAAAAGCAAAAAAAAAAGTAATTTCTACCTTTTAAAAATATTACGCATAAAAATCAACGAGACTGATTAATCGATTTTAAAGGGTGGCAATTAATCGGGTTAAAAATATTAATCGACGCCCAGTCCTAGTTGACAGAGATCAAATTTCATCAAGATGAAAACAAAAATAGGAGCTGCACTAAGATTGTTTTTGAAATTCTTTGAAATTCTTTGAAAAACTGAAATTCTTATGTTCAAGCAGGTTAAGTATAAAACCTCCCAAAACATTTGTCATATATGCATCGCAATGAAAAAGGAGAAAGAGAGGGTTATACAAGCCTTTAGTACACCTTCCTGCCTGATACGAAAGCTTGAACTCTTGAGGTTTTTTGGTGTGATTCAGTCCATAGGAAAAGAACTGAGAAATTGCTTCTCAGTGCTTATCAAGAAAAAACAAAAAAGCTGTTATTTTACTGTAAAATTTGGAGAGATGCCCCACCCCCGAAAGATGGCCCACCCCTATTTTTGGCTTGGTTTGCTATATCTTTTTAAACACCGAAATATAGCTTACTCCTAGTAATAGTAATGCTGGGATCAATGATGGCCTCGGCAAAAATGCAGCTAGTTAGCTATGGCAGGATATAAGCAAACGTTGCTGACTGAGAAGTACAGTCATCTTTGCTTCATTGCCGAAGGGACGCAACCTAAAAATAGTAATTTTTAAAACTTTTCTTGATTGTACACCGAAAGTTAGCCCACGCCAATTTTCACCCGATTTGCTCTTGATGTTAGGTAAGCTATCTCTCGGGATTTTACGGTAAGCAGGAGCAGCACTAAAAGGTGGCAAGAGTGGTTATGCAAATATACAAAGACTAGCTGGATTTAGATTTCTTCTTCAGCATTGTTGGCTTGCTTTTCTGACCAAGGTTCTGGTGTAGTTTTGCATTTTGGCAAGCACTGGGTGATTGCTCTTCAAACACTGCTTATTCAAACTGTGAACTAACTAAGTTTCAGTTGTATTTCAAGGGTAGATTAGAGAAGCTAGGCTTACACCTGAGCATATTGCAGTCGTGCCTTCGCATATTCACTTTGGTGGAGAAAAGTTCTCGGGCGACATACACAACATCCACTTTCCTGGCACAAGCGTTGTCTTTGAACACTTGGTTCAGGCACGGCTGAGCCAGTGCAGTCAGATTGCTTTTTCGAGCCAAGCTGAAAGCAGAGATGAGACATAGGGCATATTATTAATAGGTGCAAGTCTTCTGTAATCAGGATTTTTCTTTTACTACAACTAATAATCATTCAAGCAAAAAAAAAAAAAGTGGACACTGTGCAGGGAAGTTTTTGCTGAACCTTGAAAAACCCTCAAAGACAACTTTGTTAAGCCACCTTTAACCAAACTTTCCTGAGATATAGAAGGAAGTAGTGAGTGTAGTTAGTATCTTACCTGCAGTTTGATGTAACTGGATCATTCAAGAAGCATTTGTATAACTCTTCAACAATTTTCTTCCTGTTACACTCATGTGGAGCACCTGCAATATATTCTCAAATTACATTTTACTGCATTTGTAATCATGCTGGCCTAATGTAACTTTTTTAAAATAGTAAGTGGTGTGCATTTAAGAATTCAAGGGCATGTAGATGTACATTTTAAGCACTCACATTTTATCTTGTAGCTGTTAGTCAACTGTTCCGATGTATTGCGTATTTCTATCACTGCCTGGGAATCGGCAACATTTTTACTGAGAATGATGGCAGATTCTGTGCATAGTGCAAACAGCTGTAGGGCTCTGGAAGGCATGCAACAGGCCCATGCATTTAAAGCAAATGGCATCATTGGAATATTACTTTCTGAATTTTTAAGCTTCAAAACTATGCTCAGAACCAAGGTCTGTGATTACCGGCATGCATCGACCACCTTCGTTTCTCGAATTTGCGCAGACTTCAGGACACGATCGGATTTTCTTAACATGATCTGGCACTGGTCGAATTCGTTTGCCATAAACTTGGTGCCTAGAGATTTAGTAATTTCTGGAGTGAATGAAATGAGATATTGAGGATATAAGTGCAGGAATTCATTACAAAGTGTTTATGCAAAATTTTTCCAGAAACAGCTACAACACATACGGTCAAATCCACACGTCGCTTGGTAGTCGAGGAGATTCTCCCTGACGTGTTTGGCGATATCAGAAACTTTTGCTGGATTGGCAGTGCAAGCCAGTTTTATGTTGGTCTTTTCGGTGCAACTCAGGTAGTTGGCAACTGACAAAGAGCTGAATATTTCTCAAATAAGCAACATAAATACATAAAAGCTGTGGTTCAGAGCTGCTTTGCTCGATTAATCACCTTGCAGTTTCTTACCTGCAAGAACTAGGCTTTACAGGAGAGGTGGCATGGAAAATTGAGGACTTGCATTTTTGCAGGTCTCGTAACACTTGATCTTTCTCACATGATCCTGGACGTAAAAACATTGGTAATTTTGACCATAGGCAATATTGTGCAGAACTATAAATTAAATGATAAGATTAATGCCTTTAGCCTAAATATTTGGAGGCTTGGTTAACAGCTCTGGGAGACTATGGGAGAAGGGAGGGGTATTGAAGGACGTATGGTAAACAGGTAGTTGCCTATAGTCCGTTGCAACTCGAGAAGGTAGGGTGAGGGTAAGACGGGCCAGGGAGGAGGAAGCAGTTGGAACGCTAAAGAGAGAAGGATGTTTCCCCTTCTCCAGATTTCTGCCTGCTTCCTCCTCCCCGGCCCGTCTTACCCTCACCCTACCTTCTTGAGCTGCAACGGACTATAGTAGAAATTTGAATGCATTTTGGTGCTTATGCTCTCCACCTGCGAGTTTATTGCAGCAAGCTGGTGCATTAGTTTTTGTAACTTATCCCTTTCCTACCAGAAGAACACAATAGGGGGAGAAACCCTTATTGTGCCACATTGATGGGCTAAAGATGTTAAACTTCTACCAGCTTACAGTGACCCAGCCAGGAATTTTTCCTGGGGGGGGGGGATCTTCATAATCTTCATGACTCACTGCCAAGTAAGTACTTTAAATACATTGTATTTCACTACTTCTACTAGGTTTAGGAAATTTGTACTTGAAGTACATTTTCTGAGTACGTACTTGTGCTTTACATAAAGTATTTTGTCCTGGTACTTTCTGATGAAAGTACAATTCCCGACTTCAGAGTATGTTCTCCAAATTTCGTTTTGTTAAATTTGTATCACGAAATGATGCTTTGTCAACTCCGAAGAAATATTGGGAGGGATATTCTACTCTCACCAGAAACGTGAGCAAACGACGCATTGCTCAGTTTGTTCTGGGGGCGGCTTTCCCGTAGCTTTTTCAACTCTTGCTACTTCTCGGTCGGTCAGCGCAGGCGAGGAGGTTTAAAATATTAGGAGAGCAAAATTAATCATAATGTAGCACCCGAGACTGTGGTGCGGAAAAATTAAACTTTCAAGTCGAAGAAAAAGACAACAGAGGAGAATGTCACAATGTTTTGAGACATTCTCTTTTGTCTTTTCCTTCGACTTGAAAGTTCCTTAATTTCTTTGCACCTCTATCTCAGGTGTCACATTATGATTAATTATGACCAGCTTGCTTGCACACTTACTGTTTTTTTCATTAAGGAGAGGACACTCCTCTGTGAGAGGATTGCTTGTGGAAACTACGGGGTTGATGTCATGCTCTTCTAGTACATTTAACCCTCTTGAGTGCAACAATCCAGTGCAAGCAGTGCCAAATTCAGAAGAGGGACTTCTGAATTTGGCTCCATTCCTGAAAATAACTACACTGTGGCCACTTGACTTTATCAAATATTCGCCGCTGTTTTTGAAAATAGGTCATGCACGGCGATTACCCCTGGGCAATGCATACTAGTTAAAAAATCACTGTATAGGGGAATGAATGGGCATCATGAAAGATTGTGTTAAAATACTTGTATTTTACTTTGAAAGTACATTGTACATATAGTCCTTTACTTCAAGTACATTGCACCCAGTGTACTTATAGTACTTTACTTCAAGTACATTGCACCCAGTGTACTTACTACTTTACTTGAAGTACATCACATCTCATTTACTTTGTAGTTGAAGTACCTTTTAGATGTACTTTACCCAACAGTGCTCATTGCCAGCTTGGCTGCCTTATCAACATTTCTTTACATTTACGAGCCAAGCTTGCCTGCCTCATTATTACCATTTCTTCAGATATATGAATGTGCAACAATTGCTCTTTACCACTTGGGGTAAACTCCCTCAAGGAGAGCATTCAAAATGTAAAATGCATTAGTTCCACTCTAACATACGAGAAAAACAAAGGCTAAAAGCGAAGAGTAGCACGAGAAAAATGAAGACAAATCACAGTAATAAAAAGTTAAAGAACATTGCCAAGTCCTTGCAGTAAAAAAGTCCAGTAAAGCGATGAAAGAGTTGAGCAGTGATCAACTTACCGATTGGAGCAGCATGCTCAAAGCAGGTCCAGTTGTACGAGTTGAATAGGAAGTTCCTGTAGTACTGCACTTCGGCTAGTTTGAATAGTGCTGCACTTTTGTCACAAGTTGTTTTTTGCATAGCATGCCTGAAGCAGTTCTGGTACTCTCTTGTACCCCTGGTCGTACACAAAATGGGCCAAGTCATGTTGCAATGAAATGTACACTAGCACTTGTTTCAGCAGAGAAGCAAATGATGGTTGCTTGTGCAGCTATAAAGCTAACAGAAGCTTACCCACAAGCAGTGATTGGGTTCTGTACCCAGCCTTCTTGCACGAATGGAAGGACTTTGACTTTGATGATAGGCACACATTCTGAAAGCTCTGTGTACAGAGACCCTATTTGGCAATCTGAAAACACAGGCTTGGTAAGTTCTCCAGTATTTCATCAATTATTGCATCATTTGCTTACCTAAGTTGACATGACAGTTTTTAGCATATGGCCTAAGGAGTTTATCTGTAAAGTACAGGACTTCGGGTGATGTAAGGATGTTCTGGTAGTATTCACAGTCCGACTCAAAGATGGAGTTTCGTAGACACCACTGATAATTTTGAATATCTCTGAAACATAGAACAAAACAAGCTTAGGAAGCAGTTTCTTTCTTTTGGAGAAAATAGTCTGAAGATGGAAGACAAGTCTACACTTGTAGCACAATAATGTCGCACAGTTACTGGTTTGCTGCAGTCAGCTAATAGAGAATTAAAGGGATACTGAATCGAAACTTAACATATGCCTCTCACGTACAGAAATAAGTTAAACCTGATCAAATCTATCTTCTAATGACAATCGCACGCTTGTATTTTGAACGGATGGCTATATTTTTTGTTCCAAGGGACAGATTCTGGCGAGCACTCGAAGGTCAGCCAACGAAGGGTGCGATGCATCACGGGAGACGTGTCGTCAACTGGCCCAGCACGGGCAAAGCTGCTTCGGGGCTGGTGGGGCTATGAGCTCCGCCGCTTGGTGTCATTAATGCGTTACAACCTGGCCGATTTAGTTGCCCCTCCTTGTTCCCGCAGGAGTTGAATAGGCCGGGAGAGAAGGGAAATCTGGTTTGACAGGGATCACGCGCATGCAGCTTGACGCCGTACTTCCGCAGAGCGGCGCTGCTTTTAAGTTCAGAGTGACGTGACAACATTCGGTTTATTCCTTTTACAAAATATTTTGGTGTCTTCTCAAGCAAAAAGTTGGTGTCTCCGTGGTGAGGCCAGTACATGGTTCACATTTAGACAGTAAAATAGGTACTAGAATTTTGTTGCAGTATCCCTTTAAGAGGGGAGATCTATGTGGTGGCAGAAATAGTGGCTTGATCGGTTAAAAATTTCATTTCAGCTCATGTTAACAGAAAAAGGTTGTACACTACAAATTAGTTTTGAAGGTACAGTCAAGCCCGTTTATATGTACAGCAGGAAATGCTATGATCAGTTCGATATAGCAAAAACCATTTACAAAGAACTTCCACAATGCGTTTGTTGTGAGGCGAGAGCTTCTCTTTCTTTCTCATCTCTTCAGTTCCGCCTTGTAACAACGCGCTGAGAAGTATTTTTTTTTGTGCATGCGTGCAGAGTTTTTTTTTTTTTTTAGCTTATCTACTCTTTTGAATCGCTTCTCTTCGTTGGCAAACTCTTTGGGATGAAAAGTTTTTTTTTTCCTGTGTGTGCATGCATTATATTTTTGAACTTTCTCCCCTTCTGAATCGCTCCTCTTCGCTCAATTTTGTTTGCAACTTGAGCTTTTGGAATTTTCTTTCTTTCCTACTTCTTTTTGGGGGAAGGAACAGGCTAGAAGACGATTGTTTGCATGTTTTTGGAAGCCTTCCCGGGGGAGGGGGGTTTGATATAACAAATATGTTGTTCGTTATAAAAAGTATGTTTTACATGCATTTTTATTTAAATTTTTTGTGAGTTTGATATTGACAATAATTCACTGTACGTGGGTTCGTTCTAAATGGGTTTCACTGTATATCGAACTAAAAATTGAGAAGGTTAAGTTAAAGTTGTGGTGCAAAGGTAGGAAGAGAATGAGGGACTACATGGGAGGTGCTAGTTCAAAAACAATTTTGGTGCACCTTCAAGCAAGGCATGTAAAAAAATAAAGGATGTTTGCTTAAAAGAAAGGGCTACATAAATATACAAGATGCTGGATAAAAATGCAGGCAATTAGTCTTTTGGATATATACAACTTAGGTACATCTGTTAGATAAAAAAGCCAGAGCCTTATAACATATATACTTTGGCCAAGTTTACAAACTGCCAATTGTTTTTCTTTTCAGATAACAAATGAAGGTATCAAAACATTAGTAAAAATACCTAAATGCTGCACTTCTGACTGCTAAGTCTCTTCGTAGCAGCGCTTAAATTTTGGGCGATTCTAGCTATCAGGTTGCACCAAATATGAATACCATTTACACCATGCGCTCTCGCCCAAGAAGAAAAAGTAGACAAGATGGGCTTCAAAAATTAAGTAAGCTTAAAACAAGGGTAACACAATTACCTGCAGTCCACGCCACTCAGAATATCAACATCCACATAGTCATGTACATGAGATTTCATAAATGTGGCTTCACATTTTGCAAGGTACAGGAGAAGAACCTCAGGATTACAGACATAATCTAGGAATGTTTATAGCATGTTAGAAGAAGGCTCTCACAAGTTCAAATGAATTTCCAAATAGGTTTATTTGCTTTAAGCTGATATAAGGTAGAAAACTTGCCTCCATTGCCACTGCACACCCACTCATATTTCTTCTTCAAAACAAAAATATAATACCTTGACTCTTCTGAAAATGGTATTTTCAACCCATTTGAACAGTCCTGGGTTGGAATTTTTGTTATGCAGTTTTGGAATTTTCTGACGGCCCTAGAAACGACACCAAGGTATTTGAACATTTTACCCCCCATAGTTGAACTGTTCTTCATAGACATCCTGTGCTGTACTAGCTAGCAGTCTTACTTGCAAGCATCAATAAGAAAGGGAGAATCACTGGGCTCATCTGTGTATGGAATGACTTCTGTAGAGATTATTTGACTGCATTCGATGTATCTAATTCGCAAAGCTTCTTCATTGCAGCGTGATATTTGTCCAGCGAGTTCTTGGTGGGCCACTTTGAAGTCAAATTTTACCAGGACATGGAAAAGGGAATGGAACAATGTTACATTTACTCAGTAACATATGTCAGATGAAAAAGGTGGCATTATTTTTAGATTGAGAAAGGATGTTCACGAAGTAAGATGACACATATGCCAACCAGCATGATGGAACTTATAAATAAAATAAAAAATGGCTTTGAAAAACTGTAAGTTCCTTGGTTCAAAAAAAGAAAAGGATTAACGAATTGGGGGATTTGTAAATAGAGTGGATCAGTTAAAGCTGAGCACAAGCACCTATTTATGGCAGTACTTTTCGTGGGTGGCACAACGTTGGTTGATACATCCAACAGTGCGGCATTGTGCACATACATTGCAAACAACAGATTTTTCTCTAATTAATTTTTTGCCAGACGAAAAGTGTGCAGAAAAACTTTGATGGGAATAAATTTCCCATGACGATTAATACACTGGAATACCAGTATACTTAATTTGCAGTCCTCAAATAGTTCAATATTAAAAAAAAATTGCCACTTGAGATTATGCAATCTTAGTTATTTTGAATGTAAAGCTAACCCACCTCTGTAGTTGCAGTAATGCTCATATTGCTTGAGTATGTCATAAGTGAAGTGCTGCACGACTTTGCTTTGCATGATTGTAGCATCGTTTTTGCATGTCTCGGATGTTACATTCAACAGGCACATCTTGTAGGTTGTGTAAGCCCTGAAACCAGATGGTATTTTGCAATGTCAGGGATTTAGGATAGACGGCTGTTTTGCCTTTGGTAATACACACAATTGTTGCTCTGTATTACTCACTTTGGTCTAGTGCCCTCCAGCTCAGCTCCCGTATTTATACATGTTTTAGTCAAATGGACATTACCAGCACCTTGAAAAGGGCGGCTCAGCAAAACAGGTGAAAACAGTTTTAAAAATGGAGGTTTTAAACCTGGACTTTCTGTTCTCCATGGGTATAAAGCACAATTATAAAGTACTAAGGTACAAGTAATTGCAAACTAGATACTTTTCATGTACCTACAGTACCAACAAGGTATTCCTTGTTTCTTGCCAATTATGCCTTAGGAAGAATTTATAGTAACTTGTAGCTACAACAAGTTACATTTTGGCAGGTACTTTTCTGGAATCCCTAGAAAAATGAAAAAGGGCCTGTACCTACACAAGATGTATCTAAATGGTTGAATTAAATCGAGTGTCTGTGGTTCAGATGCTTTCTCACATAAACTCTTCATCCCAAACAGTGACGACCAAAATGCTGTTATGACTAGGGTTCCATGTTTTTGGGGTTTATTTTTCTTCAAATTCGGGGGCGTTTTTTTTTTTGTTTTTTTTCCACGGATTTTGTGTTTTTTGGTGTCAATTTTTGGTGTTGGACAAAAAATGGGTGTTTATTGTCCCCTTATTTTAAAGAGAACGGGGCATTGGTGTAGGGTTTTCTAATCTCCAGAGAACATGTGCATGACTTGAATACTTGGAAGATGACCACATACTAAATAGAGAACGAAATGAGATAAGGGTTCTAGTTCCCGAACAAAGAAGTAGCCTCGCGGTCAGTTCAGTGCAGCTGTGTTCAAAGTAAATACAAAATAAAATTGTAGTTTGCGACTTGTTCTTATGAAGGCTCGTTTTTTTATATTTTTTATTATCGAAGTTCAACTTCATTTTGAAGTTTTTCGGTTTTTCCTGATTTTGAGAAAACCGGTTCGGGGGTTAATTTTCGAGGTTTATCGGTATTTACCAAAAACACGGAATCGTAATTATGACATATCTGAGACGAAGCATCCTTCTTGGAGGTGAGCGGACCCAGCCGAGGAGCTGGGGGCTGCCATCCAAGACGGCAATTTACAAAAAGCATATCTCAAATTGTATTTTATCATGCGCCATCTGCAGTGCTGGCATTGTTTCCAAAGGTTCAAGGTTTATGAGAAGGAATTAGGAGTTTTGTATGGTGTAGATCAGTGGTTCTCAAATGGGGGTCCGCGGATCCTTTGATGTCCCTGAAGGCCCCTTAGAATCCTTTGGGGACCCCAAACTTGCTAAGCAATTGAACTTCTTTTTAATCCATGCTGGCTGTCCCACAAATCTAAATAGACCAAACCACATGTGCAAAGTGAGCAGGGCTGATTATGATCTGTTTCAGAGCGTCAAGTTGCCTTTTGTCATTGTAATCGTCTAATCCCCCTCTGCCCCCACTGTGGATACGGTCCCCCATTACTTCCGCCGATTCAGAAGGGGTCCCTGAAACGTTAGTGGTTGAGAACCACTGGTGTAGATATTACTTATTTGCATTTTTCAAAGGAGCAAAATGTGGGTATTTTAACATCCCCTGTAATTTTTTTTCAGTTTTAAAATGTTGCTCTGACATCAGCTGCACCTAATGTTTGTTAAAGGGAAGCTACGGAGGTTCTTAAAAAAAACGAGTTAGAAGGGAATTTTGATGTATTTTTACCTCGTGAACCCGAATACCCAAACCCTTTGCTGCGTAAGTATTGTTAAACGCGAGAAAACGCGAAAGAAAGTAGCTGTACGTGACGTCATCAACGGATCTTTTGGCTGCCCCAGGCTTGGGAGGCGGGGCTTCAGCCCTATTTTGAAATTGCTTTTATCACTCTCCGGCGCTTTGCATTGAAACATAATTGGGATATTTGTTATTCTAAAGGCCGAAATGAACACAAAACAAGTGTTTTTTTTGTCAAATACAGAAGTGCCCCATCTTCCCTTTAAATTGTTTCTAATTCATTATGTCAAAAAAGTAATTCTTGAAGTGACAATCATCTGTATCTAGGTACACTTTTAAATATGTATCTAGATACATACCTTAGGTGCATTTTAGCATGAGTTAAACTAGCATTATTGAAAGGCATGAAAATACCCATTTTAGCTACATTTTTGGAGTATTTACAGCTGGTGTAAAATAATTTTCCAGAAAACAACCTTGAATCTTTTGTATTCTTAATTCATTACACATGAACACAAAGAAAGCTTTTTCTAAAATCCCCTTCACCCCTTGGCTGGTCGTAGTTTTAATTGTTGTCTTCTAAATCAAACTTCTTGCCTCCAAAATAAAATTTTTGGCCACAAACAAAATGGGAGAAAAAAACAAAAAGTGGTCTGAATTTTGCTGGCATAGCCACAAACTAAGTCATGAGCGAGCCTGGATTGCCCGAAAACAGTCGAGTTCATGAACCGGGGAAAGCATGCATACTATACTCATCCTGAACAGTTTGGGGATGGCTACACGTTGACGAGCTAGGCTCGTCCGAAACAGTTAAAGGGTTAAAAGCTGCATAAGAGATGAGGAATGCAAAGTCCCGTTAGCTTGACACATCTTACCGTTTACACATTCATTTTTGTTTTCAAAACTAAAATTCGGTTGACTGTGCTTATGACACTGATAACTTGACAACTACTCTGGCAACCTTTGTTTTGTCTGTTACATGCCCAAGCTACTTTGTGCATAGTGGCATTCCAATTGTTTGTGTATTTTATTTTTGTGCAACAGCCTGAAAAATACAACCTGAAAATAACCTTGCACAAAATTATAAGATGGAGGAATGTTAACATGTAGCATACTTTTGAGAATAATCTCTAGATATTGAATGATTTAGGAAAACTCCCCAAGATCTACTCAAGAATAAATTGATTTCCACCTGAGATGAAGTGCAACTCCCACCCATCTCGGAGAGATGCGAGTTGCACTCTATCTCAGCTGGAAGTCAATTTATTCTTGTTAGAGTAACCCCTAGGCAGATTTATTCTATATTTGTAAATTCTGCAGACTCCTCATTCTGCTTAAGCGTGATAATGCTCAGAATAAATGAGGAACTGGTAAAAAACCGAGCATGTACCACACTAAATCAAGCGCCTACCTTTTTTCTTTTTTTTTTTGTAAACTTCAGATTGGTGAGAGTTTAAAGTATACATCAATTTTAGCTAAACCAGTGCACACTCCCAAACTTTGTTAAATAATTTTCATTAGGGTGAGCACTTGTTTGGTATGTTACACTATTTTAGATGCAATTCATGTAATTCATTGCATAAACTGCCACTAATTAACCACTTTTTTTATTGAGACTTTTCTATAAATGAGAAAATGTGTTAATACTCTTCATGCTCTTCTTTCATTTTTATTGTAAGTGCTGTGCTAAATTATTTGATAGAGAAATACCTGCAGCCTGCCATCTGTTCACTCGTGCTATAGTTTCCATAGCTTGTGGGCACAGCACTCTGCTGTAGCTTAAAGGCACAAGAGGCCATCTTGAGAAGGAGAGCTTGCTCATTGCAATGTCCTCCTACAAAGGAAGCAGTTGAATAAATATTTACACTTAGTCCTACTGACTTTTGAAAGCTTTAAAACACAAGAGACACTGTGCGATTACTGCAATCTTGCAAATAGATTTCTTGTTCTGGTACAAATGCCTGAGGTCTTTGTTCTGCAACTTCCACCCTGATAAACGAAAGTTGTGAGCATGAACAAACATGTGTTATTAACAGATACCAATATATTTAAATCTGCATGCTAAAATTGATTGTAAAGCTTGTTTATAGGAACACGTTTTTATGAGGCAGACATTTCCATATCTTGTCTGTTGTGCGGTTGCCTATTGCTTTGCCTTTGCTTCATTTTTTAGAAGCTTGAAACGGTCTCTGCAATTTTTCTCACGAGCACTCGTATCTTCACTGACATGTAAAATGAGGATAGGTAATATTTACTCATAGAGGTCCATGAACATGTCCACATCAGCAGCTTTGGAACTTTATCCTTGAAGTATAGCATTTCATCTGTGTATACAGGCTTCCTCTTGCATAAGTCAAGCAGCTTCTTACTTACGCAGACCTGGTAGTGACGCACCCCCTGAAATAATTATGGACACATAGGAAGAAGTGTAAGATGCTGAAGTAATACATTTTAAGTAGCCATTAGGAACATTCTTGTTTTGCATAGTTTTTGTTTTGCATGATCGGAATATGAAAGCAGTTTACTGAAACAATCAAGAAGCTTGTTGCATTGGGAAGAGGGGATGTTGTCATAATGAAAAGCATGAAGGTTATTTTGGTGGAATGTGCCAAACTGTTTTTTCTTTGAATATAGGGAGGAATCAGAAAGAAGAGCAAAAGCGAAGAAAGAAATAGTAGAAAGGTGCTTTGAAAGAACTGCATATGATTAGACTAAGACAATTGCAGTTACTGAAGATGGAATTTAAATTTGTAGATTATTTGTCAAAATTGAGTTTCTGACGAGTAAATTGGCCATTGTTCCGGCAGGTTCAAGATGTTACTCATTTGGATAACTGTAAGCTGCATGTAGCATAAATGTGGTTACCAGTTTTTTAAATTGTTTTATTATACTATTAAAAAGTAAAAACTAATGTAGTTTGAACATAAGAACTGAGGGTCCAGTTAACTTCTTGGCATTTGTGTCTTTTTTTTTTTACCTTGGTATGTGTGCACTTCAGAGTTTATAATATTATAAACATTGGTTATAGGAAAACCCACCTTTCGAAGAATGCCCAGCCAGAAAAACTTGCTACGATCAAAGGCAAGTACTAGTGTTATGTATAATTCAGCACTTTTCTTTTTCTCCTAAGCACTGTTTGCTTTTTTACATGATTTTTTCACCGACTATTTTTATAGGTCTATGTGTACATATGTGATATACCTGTGACAACTTTTAATTGTCATATAAGTGCTAGTAATGTCAACTCTTGCCATAAATAAATACTGAGAAACAGGAAGCCTAGCATAGGCAATGCAATTTGCAGTGAAGAATGATTTGTTAGCCAATATTTTTTCATAATTTGGTTAAGTTGTTTTTACTAAAGGTTAGGTGTTCTAGCCCAGAAACAGTTATAATGACTGTACTATTTCTATTTTTATTGTTTTTACTTGAGAAAGTGGAAAGGCAAGATAAATTTTAAGATGGCAGGATTATGTATGAAAAGTTATAGGGTCCACGATGCAGTTCTTTTTCAACTACAGCACAAGAACTGATACAGGTAAAGGGAGACAAAAAGAGAACAGAATCATTTCCACAAAAAAAAGGTTAAGGGAACTGAAGGTCACTGTTTGAAGCAAGTTGTTAAGGAAGCTTGACAATTACTGAATGAATGCAGTCAAAGGCTTTGAGGAAAAATAAAAAGCACTTGCCGACAAGCAGTGTCCATGCTTGTGGTATTGTCGTAGCTGAGTATATTTGGCAGCACATCGGTTGACAAAATTTTATAGCATGGTTTAAGGGCTGATTTAAACTTTGGAGCTGTGCATATTTCTGGAAAAAAATGTAAAGTTTTTATTGATTGGAATCCTGCAGGACCGTTAAGCATTATTTTACAATAAGAGAACTGATTCAGGTGTCGCTGCACTTTCAGATTGTTACGGTAAGTTTGCACAAGTCCTCGAAACTTTTGGTTATCACTTAAAACAGGTCGGCAACCCACGGCCCGTGGGCCATATGTGACCCGCGAGGCAGTTTTATGCGGCCCCCAACACGACATCAAAAAGCCCCCCTCCCCCTCCCTCTGCTGCTTCCTCACATAGATTCGAGGACCACACGGCAGTTTTGACCAGTGTTGTAGGTGCTACCGAAAGAAAGTAAAGAAATACAGACACGTTTATAGGTTTCAGCTTCCTGCCAAGTGCATCTTTGCGCCAGCAATCCTGCCCCTCGGTGGCCGAGACGTGCAACGCAAGTACACCATACTTCCTTCCATCCTTCGATGGAGGTAAAGCAGTATTCATACCTTGGCCACGTGGGGCCAGCACCGCTGGTGCAAAGATGCACTACGATAGAAAACCGAAACCTAAAAACGCGCCCAAATTGAGCATTTTTTTGGAGCGCAGTGAAATGCTGTATTTCCCTTATATCTTTTTAAAATGAGTTGATTCAGTGTTTCTCGATGATGCTCAGAAAGTTTCTAACTGAAACAATATGTTATTTACACTAATTAAAAAGTAATTAGCGCATTTCATTTCATGTACTAATTAATTAGTATGTTTGGTTTTTTCAATCCCGATGTAAGCTGTGGCTGGCAGTTTGTTCCCGAAAAGAGGTTCTTTTTTATAAACCACTTCATTTTTAGCAATTTCTGAAGTAAAGTCTGTTGAAACTCCCAGTATATTCTTGGCTTTTTCACTTTGTAACGGTCTTCAAAGAGACTGTTTATGAAACTCTCTCCTCGTATCATGCCCTCGTATTTCGGGTATGTTGTCTCTCTCGACTATTTAGAGTTTAAAAATCTGTCTTTAATGCCAGCGTCTTTAGAGTAACTACTGCGTAAACATTATAGTGTACATTTTTTTCGTGCAAAGGCAAATGTATAGGAATTTTGCAATTTTTTTACTTTAATAGCACTGAATGAACAGCCGAGCTTCACAGTTTTGACTTTAAGCATCAGTTCGGCTTTTTAAAAAGGGTCACAGGTCACCATACTTTTGAGTGCCTGGTAAAAGGTGCATGCTATAGAAATTGTTTTACTCACTTGCATTTTCCTCACATGTCCAATTGTATTTTTCCTCAATGGCAATAATTAATTTATTAACGTCTCCTTCGTTTTCCAGCTCATCTTCATTTTTGCAGTGGAACAAAGCTTTCACATTGGTGACACACCACTTGTACTCACTCAGGCCCCTGTGAAGTGTTGTTGGATTACTTAGCTATAGTATTAGCAACTTTACTCCATGAAATTTGATAGGCTTGCCTGCATGCCAGCCTACTTTGGTAGTCGTTCCCTCTGTCCATGGTGTATGGTTGGACTTGCTTGGAGATTATTTCTTCACACCTATACAAGCCTTGCAGGAGTTCCTCTTTGTCACACTCTGCAGCAAGGAAAGTTATATGTTTGCTTAGCTATCAAGGTATCATAGTCAACTTGAACATGAAGTGCATAATAGTCCAGTTTTGTGGGCTGCCAATTTTTACTGTTCACTATGTTTGTATACTATATTTAGGAAGCTGCTATAGCTCTACATTTTTTTTCTCTCCGTAGTCTGGGTGCTATTTAAATGAATTGCAGGACAATGAATGATAATGCAGTGAGTGCGCAGGCGAGCTGGTGGATGTTAACCATTTTGTTCTTAGCCCGAGACTGAGGCAGGAAAGAGGAAAGTTTCAAAGTAGAAGAAAAATGAACAGTCGAGGACACGTCTCTAACACAGCTAAAGACAAGTTTATTTGGTCACCCTCTTATATACACTCCACGAACTTCAACACAGAACCTTCTCATCCTTTTCGACCTCCAAAGCCAAAATATAACAAAGGTCTCATCCCTTTCCACCACAATTGTCAAACGACCCTGAACATCTTGACGTTTTCCACAAAACAACACACTCTAACTCCCCGGAAGACAATTGACCGAACCTTCGCGTACATAGCACACCCTCCCCCTCTACTCTCCGGCCCACAATCCTAAAGCATCCTGGCAACAAAAGATTCCAATCCACCTGATCCCCACCCGAAGACACAAAGGGGAAAGCACTTACACCCTTTCATATTGAACAACCACTTTACAAAACTCTTAAATCCGCAAGAATGTTTTTGCACTGCTGCTAAGTTGTAACGACACCTGACTAATGCAGTTGCCCATTGATTTCATCCTTATTGTTTCTTTAACAACCCTTTTGATGTCGTTTAACTCCCTGTGTATTATCTCTGTTTCGGACCAGCATGGTATACAATTATTACATTCCTGAACATGTTTCGCTATTTCCGAATTAGCCACGTTGTTTTTTACATTTCTTTTGTGTTCAGTCAATCTGTCATTTATACACCTTGACATTTGCCCCACGTACTTAAAGCCACATTCCAGGGGATTTCATATACCACTCCATTATCACACGGAGTAGACTTTTCTTGATGCGTTTTTGTGCATTCCCTCACACTTTTGTGGAAGGGTGTGAGCTTACTCAACTTGTAATCCCAACTAAAAACCAGATCCACACCAAACTTTTTGGCACAAGCCTTTAAGTTGTGAGAAATTTTGTGATGAAACGGAATTACACCAGTTCTATTTTTTGGCTTTTGCTTTGGTTCTCCTCTACATTTGTCTGCGAATTTTACGGATAACTGCTTCCCTACGAATTCATCCTCATAACCAGCACCATTTAGCCTTCTCCACTGTCGTTCTACTGATCCAGCCAATAAATGTGTACATGATCTCTCCATTGCATTTGTGATTAAAGACTTTACAATACCCGCTTTCACTGTTTTTGAATGGCAACTCTTTTTCGATAGCAGTGGTTTTGCGTTTTCTTTTCCATATTCCCAACACAGCCCTTTTTCATTGTGAATCATAAGTTCTAAAAACTGCAGTTTACCATTCATGGGTCGTTCGACCGTAAACCTCAGTTCCGGGGCTGCCGATCTGATCAATGCTTCGAGATTGTCAGATAATCCCTCCCGAAAAGAACAGATCAAAATGTCATCGACATATCTTTTCACAAAACAGGACTAGTGTAATTCCGTTTTATCACAAAATTTCTCACAACTTAAAGGCTTGTGCCAAAAAGTTTGGTGTGGATCTGGTTTTTAGTTCGGATTACAAGTTGAGTAAGCTCACACCCTTCCACAAAAGTGTGAGGGAATGCACAAAAACGCATCGAGAAAAGTCTATTCCGTGTGATAATGGAGTGGTATATGAAATCCCCTGGAATGTGGCTTTAAGTACGTGGGGCAAACGTCAAGGTGTATAAATGACAGATTGACTGAACACAAAAGAAATGTAAAAAACAACGTGGCTAATTCGGAAATAGCGAAACATGTTCAGGAATGTAATAATTGTATACCATGCTGGTCCGAAACAGAGATAATACACAGGGAGTTAAACGACATCAAAAGGGTTGTTAAAGAAACAATAAGGATGAAATCAATGGGCAACTGCATTAGTCAGGTGTCGTTACAACTTAGCAGCAGTGCAAAAACATTCTTGCGGATTTAAGAGTTTTGTAAAGTGGTTGTTCAATATGAAAGGGTGTAAGTGCTTTCCCCTTTGTGTCTTCGGGTGGGGATCAGGTGGATTGGAATCTTTTGTTGCCAGGATGCTTTAGGATTGTGGGCCGGAGAGTAGAGGGGAGGGTGTGCTATGTACGCGAAGGTTCGGTCAATTGTCTTCCGGGGAGTTAGAGTGTGTTGTTTTGTGGAAAACGTCAAGATGTTCAGGGTCGTTTGACAATTGTGGTGGAAAGGGATGAGACCTTTGTTATATTTTGGCTTTGGAGGTCGAAAAGGGCGAGAAGGTTCTGTGTTAAGTTCGTGGAGTGTATATAAGAGGGTGACCAAATAAACTTGTCTTTAGCTGTGTTAGAGACGTGTCCTCGACTGTTCATTTTTCTTCTACTTTGAAACTTTCCTCTTTTCCTGCCTCAGTCTCGGGCTAAGAACAAAATGGGTAAAAAGGACAATGAAGTTTTTCTTTCTTCTTGCTATGCCTATTTCAGTCTTCAATTACGGTACGCATAATCGTAGACAAGTGCCGAAAATACAGACAAGGACGAGAAGTTTACGTAAGCACTGGCACCAGTATTTACGTCAACTTCTCGTCCTGTCCATTTTTCGGCACTTGTCTATGACCGTGAACCAACTGGCCCAAATCGCCACATCAAAGCTGGTACACATAAGGTTAAAATATGTTGTGAAGCCTGATCCTCAGGTGATAAACTGCATTATATTTAATAATACTAATAATATGGCATCCTCCTTTTTCCCTGGAGCTGAGGTGGTGTGAACCAATTTCATATGCACCAAATGCTAGGTTATTCTGCATTTGTGCTAAGTAACTTAACTCCTTCCTGACCGTGCCCATAGGCCATCGATCACCGGCGATCAGTGGTTTCCAAGCATTGTCAAGAAATTAAATTTAGTGCGGAGAATTATGTTCCACAATCCTGTGGATAGCCGAAAAACTGTAGTTTCGGTTTCAATGTAGGTTTGAGCTTTATCATAAGCTGGTGGGCTGTCAAAAATAGTCCTGGGATTGTTGTTTGCACTTGTCTAACATGGTTAACTGCTTGCATCAGCCTTCGTAACAAAGGTATCATTATTTACATAGTTCAACTGTATTGTGGCATATTCTTTAAACCTCAAGAGCTCTGGGGGCACTTTAAATGAGGTCATAGGCGTCGCATAACAGATGTTTGTTGGTAAGCATCACTATAATTTCCAATGCTGTCCTGAGCTAGCGTGCACGTTTTATGTTCCCAACAAGGTGGACAGAAGTGCTAAATATGAAGGAACTGCAATCAAGGCTATGGTGAAACCAAGGTAGAACAGAAAGAAAGCCTTCTGCTGGGGATGTGAGGTGTACTATCTGTGTTTCACCAATATAAGCATTCCTTCGTTGAAAAGCACACGTGGTACGGAGGCTAACTCTCCGACGAAGCAAAAATGGATGTCGGTTAGAGTGTACTAACTTTCAGAAGTGATAACCGTGGCTGTAGGCACATTTTTATATTCTGATTTTTTTTTATTTGTCATTTAATTTGACTAGCTGTAGAAGTTTTGGCATTTATAGGCCTTCCACACATACATTGTATTTTCAAGAAACAATTTTAAAATCTGTTTTCTGCATTATACCAACCTCTGTTTCTAGTGGAAAAACAATGAATTGGCCACATTTTGATATGTTGTATTGCTATATACGCAAGTTAATTAGGAAAATAGAAGTGCTTGCACGGATCCTTTGAAAATTGCTACTTTTCCCATGGCCAGGAAAGAGTTAAGAAAAATGGCCATTTGCTATGGTGGAAGTTTTGCTACGTTACTTAATTTCTGAATAGCTCATAAAACAGAATTGTATTTTTAACTTTCATAGTAATGTGATATGGCAATTCTAGTAAAATTCCTAACTCTATTGTGTTCAAACATTGACCTTGCATATCAAAGGAATATGGTTAAACTTACCTCTTTCGCATTCAGAGCACGGTTCACTAATTAAAAACTATACAGTTTTTTTTTTTTAGTGCAACCAGAAATTAATGAAAAAAGGGAACTGCATAGCGGTTCTTTTAGCCCTGGGGCTAAGTCGTGGTTGTCATGGATGCCAATAGAAAAGACGCAGAATAACTAATTTTCAGTTTTCAGTTTTTGGGGCATAATCTAGTGAGAGACTGAACGTTCGACCTGGTTGTAGTCTAGCCGTGACATGGAGTTTTGATTAAAAAGTTCATTATGGGTGCTACAAGCTGAGAAATGTCATCCTTGTATATGGCTTTAAACCAATTAAAACTAACCCTGCTAAGAGCACCCATGACGTTCAGCCCTCCGCTTTGTGCTTGTGTGGTATTGATCACGTGACCTGCAGCACGGACATGTCGGTTGTCTAGCCGGCACAGAGCGAAGGGATTGACGTCACTGGCACTCTTCCCTAAGTCAGTTTCCATTTGAACTGAAACTTTAAAAAGTCAATCAAAACTTTAGGTATTTTGCTAACTAATTAACCAAGTTAGTCTCTTTTTCTAGTGGCCTTCAAGGCCCCCAACTTAGCCCCAGGGCTAAAAAAACTGTAATGCAAGTAAAAAATTCTGGCCCCACGAAAGAAACGCCCTGTATAGCATTTTCTGGAAGTGGTTCAGCACTGGCGGGGCATGTCGCATGTCTTTAAAATGCTTGTTGAGCCTTTGAAAGGTAAAGGTTGTGGGCTAATGTAAAAGTTACCTGATTGCACTCCACTACAAAATTCATCAAAAGCACTATACAGAACATCTGTATAATGTTCCAGCTCTTTTGACTGCAGGAGATGGTTGCTTAGAGTGCAGGGAAGGTCCATCTTCTTATGGATGCATTTCTTGTATGCTAGAACTTTCCTGCAAAACATTGATGTGCATGAAGTTTGTTTAGGTTTGCTATCAATGAGAAATCTTGAAAAACTTACTCGCAAGGATCCATTCTTGCACTTTTCACAAAAGAGCTTGATAGCTCTTGCAAGATGTGTGTGCATTTTTTAATGTTGCTAATAACTTGATTTCCATTGCAGTGAAATCCTGTATAGTGGCCATGGATTATGCAAGTAACAAAACTCGATTGTGGTAAGAGTACTTTGTGTCTTTGTTGTGTACTTACCATTGCATGACCACTGAAAACTTGAAGACAGCTTATTTGTAAGGAAGCTTAAAACTCCCACATGGCTGGCTGCATTATCAATGTGGACATTTTGGCAGTTAGAGTTTATTATATATTTTACACAGCGTTTGTAATGCTTGTAGCCCCTGCAAAACAATACTTTTATTTTCTTGTTCTTAGAATAAATACATGGTATATGATGTGCAAAGTAGACAAAATGTTGTTTCTAGCCTGACCAACTTACTCGCATGCTGCTTTCTGAACCTTTCCACTGGCAATTCCATTGATGTGTGGTATGAGCTCATTTTTAAGAATTTCCAGACAGGCAGGAATAGATTTTGACAGAAAGGCTTCATCACACACTGCCTCTATGATGGTAAATGTGGAATGAGGTATGGCTTGTCAATTGTATATTTGAGGTAGCAACTGCCACATTGGCTTCAAAACATGTTTAGGGGCCAAATGATCAAGTGCTACATAATTGATAATCATCTGTAGCTTTTGACACTGAAATATTGTTCCACACATAATACATACCAGTTTGCACATTGCAGGTCCAATTATAGGTTTCATACAAGTCCTTAGAGTAGTCCAGAACGATTTTAACACTTTCCTCGTGGTTTGAGCACAGTTCTAATTGTGCTAATCGGGAACATGTCTGATAAGACTGAAGAGCTCTGTCACATATTAAATAATTACTGTAAGAACCAGCTGGTTAAATCAACCAATGAACAAAGAAATGATGGCATACCTGCATGTCAGCTCAAGATCTCTTGATACGAACTTGTCGTTCAAGACACCAACAGGAATTCCTTTCTCAAAAGAATCTTGACAGTGCTTCAGCTTGTCTCTTAAGAGGTCTTGTTGGCAGCTGTTATCTCCTGGGAACAGTTTTCAGCAGTGAGATGCCTAATTAGGGCTATATATTTAAGTATAGCTGGAGGAAACGTACTGAAACATAGTTGCAGCATCCACAATAGCAATGGACTGGGATGAGTGTTTGTTATTGCAAACCCAGCCATAAGTGTTCAATATCTCTTCAGTCGCTGATCTGACATTGTGGTGGCGAAGAACGATATCATCTGGGCGGCAGATCTTCCCGACTTGAACGGTTGTGCATAGTTCAAATGACTGCATGGCACTGTATGAGTATAGACATATCAAGAATTACTAGAGAAAAAAGCAAGTTAAGACAAAATTGTTTTTTTTTAGCTGAGACAACTTGTTTGTTTACCTGCATGCCATAGATTGGTTGTTATGGTCTGCTTCCTCTTTGTTCAATTTGGCAAAAAGAACAGTTGTTATCAGCCCTTTGCAAATTTTTATGCTTTTCATCACATTCTCAACAGTACATTCATGAGCTAAAACAAAGAAAGGTGACAGTCATTAAGTGAACTGAGAGAATTAAGCAAGTAACTGAATTTTTTATTTTGATGTACTTACTGTGGCTGGTGTGACAAACCCAGCTATACTTGCTTGGCAGTTCTGTGAACAACTTCACATCCTTTCGTTTGAAATATTTAGTTAGTGGAGCACACATTTCATAGAGCTTGCTGTCTACACAGTCCTGGTAGTCCTCAAGACCACTGCAATAATTTGGAGAAAGTTGGAGGAAAAGTAATACCATATCCGAGCTATATTTGTTAACATGTTGAGGGGGCCATACAGACCTGCAAGCCATCTGCATTCTATCTTTGTCCAAGGGATAAAAGATGTTGGGGGTCACTGAAAGGTCTATAAAACCCAGACACGTTTTCAGATGTTCGACTATGTTGTGTGTTTTGCAATCTTGATCTGCAGAGAAGATTTTACTGTTAATCACATCATATATTGGTAGCCTATTGCTTTTGTTATATTGCTCACTCTGTCCTTGAAGGTTGCAAGTCCAACTGAACCTTTTCATGATGTGGCGGGTTAGTCGTCGCACCTTTGTCGACCGCACAAGGATTTTATTAGCGCATATGTTGGATGTTTTGCTTAACACACAGTTCTGGTAATGTTTGAGGCCCCTACATATAAAATATAATTAGTATTTGGCTCATTATCAAAATAATGTCAGGAAGAATGAAGAGGCTCACTTGCAAGCATTTGCAAGAGATGCTTGGTCCTTTTTCAAAGCTGCATTTGGTATCACTATAAAATACATGATCCCAAGGCACTCTTGCATCTCTTCCAATAGTACTGTTTCATTGCATGTGGCTGCATTGGCTGAAAGGGTTGTTGTGCAAGCATGAACAGATTAACTTTACAGTTTAGAAGATGCAAAGTTATATACCATGTATAAAACATAAATTGTTGCATACTATGGTTTGATGTCTCCTTGCACACCCAGCTGTATTTCTGAGGTACCTCTTTGCTGAGGGCTGCTGTGGTATTGCAATGACCGAGGTTGCAGTGGATGCATTGCTGAAATTGTGTCAAAGCACTGAAACAGATTCAGAAATTTGGCACGAATGTCCTGTAACCAACTTGCACGTACTCTGCGCAACGGGACCATAAATGAAGCCATGCTCGTGCTGTACGAGTATACATCTTTCCATAAAAGCGTGTACGAGGGCGCGTTCATTTGTCTATGCTGTGTTTGTATCATTTGTTTTAAGGGCCGCTCGAGACACAGGTCTCATCAATATACTAAACTACTTGCAAGACAAACGCAAACACATCGAGGGCTTCATGCCTCTGGCCACCGCGTGCTATCGTTATTGGTGAGTGGCAGTTCCACCATTATTCGTTTCCACAAAGGGCCGCCTACTTCAGTGCTGCATCTATTTGCCTAAGGGTTCCCCGAGACACGGGCCTCGCGCTCTGTTGTGTTTTACGCTACTTGGTAAACAGCAAACGGTTCAGGGGCTTTAGGCAGATGTAAAATCCCCTGATGTTGCTAAGCGATGCGCACAATACCGCTAATCATTAGGGTGGAAACATAACACAATGCGCCACGAGCGGCTATCGCTCCAAAGTGCCGCCAATCGGGCGCTGCGCCGCCACTATACCTAAGGGCCACACCAGACACGGGCCTTGGTGCACTGGCGCATTTGACGCTACTTGCAAGACAAACGTAAAACAGATTGAGCGGCTTTAGTAGTGTGAACATAGGGGCATTAGCTAGAATAAACGGATGTCCACCTGCTTCGATTGTGACCGACCGCGAGCAGATTAGGGAGCGGTTTGCACGAAGTTGGCGCGAGAGGCACCTGGCGCCTCGTCACTTCGTTTCAAAAATGCGCGTCCCATATCTGAACGCTCGCGCGTCGAATTACGAAAACGCGCGATATTTAATATCAACGTCATCAAAAGTTTCAAATACTAAATAATTGTCATCATTGAGATCACATTGATCACATTCATTAACATACAATGCCAGCGTTACTGTAAAATCTTCATTTCTGTTGCATCTAAACAGAAAATATATGTATATAAGATACACAAGACGTTGTATATTTTTTCAACGTCAGATTATCAATAGATTGAATTATTTTAAAAAAATGAAAAGCACTATAAAAAGCACTTAGAAAATCTGCTAAATTTCGCCTAACAAATTTTAAGTTTAGGTTAATTGGGGCTAAAAAATAAACTTTTTATTCTTTTCTAGTCATACATAATCTTCGACCTCGGCGTGCTATTTCAACAATATTGAGGTGGTTATTTATGTTCAGATAATTGGTAATCAAGTTTAATCAAACTACTCATCCAAATTATGAGCGTATTAAGCGCCCTTCTAAACACCCGTCTTGAAATTGCTTATTGCTTGTTTGATCATAGATCAAAATGCACAAACATACTAAAAGCGCAAGGCCATGGTCCATGGTTTGGTGCTGGATTGCTTTGAATTGTGGTGAAAACGTTTCTATAAGACGTTGATCTCCGTGCATTATAGTGTTTTTCGACTCTTTCGTTTGATTGGCCTCATTTACCTGCTTTGGTGTCGGCTGCGCTCTGACTCACAGCAAAAGTAACCTAAAACGTTTATGTCATGCAAAGCTCTCTCATTCATTTAAAAATACACAAGGTACAAACTTATATATGTTCCTTATGCCTATAGCATTCTTGATTGATTGACTATATTTTTACCTCCGAATAGTTAAAACGATAGCTCCTGGCTTGAGCTCTCTAACGTAAAATCGTTTCGATAACCCCAAAGCGCGGAACAAACAGTATCAAAGAACAAATTTTGCCCAGCGAGGCACTCGATTACCGATAAGGTTAGCTGGGTTCCGTTTGTGTGTGATCCAGACCAGCAGTTACCACTGGCACGTTTGCTGGCATTTGTGTCAGTGGGAGCACGCTGAGTGCTGAACGTGCACGGGCGCAGCAGAGCGAGAGTACCAGAGCAGAGGAGGAACATCATGTCACTGTTTGTTTTTCAGCTCGCTGGATGAGCGCCATCCAGTGGTTGAACTATCGGTTTGTCTGGCATTTCTTTACCGCCGCCGTGGAACCGCTGCCTGCTGTGCGTTGCAGAAGCCGCACGAGCGAGCTCCAGGGTTTCAGCGTCTCTGCATAAAGCACGCGCCTCGCGGCATTGCAAACACTGTTCAGGATCATATGCCCGCGCTTGTAGCATCGGTGTGCGTCTGCGTCTGATCTTGAGCTGAAACGAACTATGCACAGTGTCGCTCTCTAGGCTTCTCGATGCACTACTTCGTGGTAGGTCCCTTCGGCAGGGTGTAAGATAGACAGGTGGGGAAACGAGAGCCAAATGAGCTGACCGGACGGTGCCCCCTCGGGTTTCTCTTTTTCTGTGGCGCCATCTAAGCGGAGCACCGCGAACTCTCACTCTGGGTGGGCGACCGGCGGCGACCGGCTGAATTGACGGAGATGGCTTCTCGTGGATTTTCAACGGATGTGATCAGTCGCGCTCGGCTTATATTGCGCTACTCTCTTATAAAGTTCCATGCAAATCCTGATTCCGAACATTTTTCCTTCCGCCGCAGCGCCATCTGTCGCAAAATCGGTGCTGTACCTGCAAGCAGACGAGGCCAATAACCTGGTCACGGCGCTGCGGCAGGCTTCGCGGGCCGTTTCCACCTGTCTATCTCCGGCGTTATCTCTCGGTCCTTCGCATGCTCCGCAGAGGCGGAAGCAGACGCAGCTTCCCATAAGCCACCGAGCTTTTAAGCGTTCTTGTCTTCAGCCCAAGAAGAGCAACATATGGGTGCAAGAAAAGAACGTATAGCGACTGGAGAGAAAAATGCATTTTATTGTTGGTAACATTCACGCGACTTCCTGCGGCGTTTTCTCGCCGTCCCTATCTGTAAGAAACCGATATAATAATATCGACGTCTTACCTTCTTCTACCGAATTACGCCTCCATCGCAATAAAAGAACCTGAGTCGCAAGTCACCAGTTGCCGAAGGCGGCTGGCGTTCTTCTTCCCCAAACAACAAAACCCAAACGACGCAAAAAAAGAAAAAAAGCTCAATTCCCCATTAGGTATACCCCACGTTGATAGGTGGATACTAATCTGGACGGCCGGGCCCATCCGCAAACCCAAAGCCGCTTATCAGCCGCCTCACGCTCCTTCTTCGTCTACCATCCGCAAAAGCGGCGGTGGCCTCAGCTTCCTGGCAGCACGAAGCAACCCGGCGCAGCCAAGTCAGCGAGTCGGTGACATTCCTGAGCTCGCGAACGGCGAGGATTAAGCTTGACAAACGGCCGGTCACGCCAGCGACAACGTGACGTCGACGACACCAACAAACCTCGATGCCGGTGTCAACAGAGAGGGGAAGAGAGAGAGGGTGTAGCGCCCAAGGCGGAAGCAATCCAGCGACACGCAAAGGGTTCCGCCGTCGGCCGCGCTGTGCTACGCGCGACACAAATAATGACACCCGCGGAAAACACAATCACTGCGCACCGCTGGCCCGCGCGGTCCTTTATTTTGGCCCAGTCGCGGTTAATTATTATTTAGCGGCGTTTCGTTTTTTTGCGCGGCGAGGGCCTCATTGCTCCGCTGCGACTCGGCGAGGGAATTTGCTAACGCGTCCGCGATCACTCTGAGGATTTGTGGCGACGCGTTGGGCCCCTGATTACGGCAGCACAGACACTGCGAAGTAGAACGACGCTGGCTTCAAATAAGTACTTTGTGAGTAGTCGCGGCTTGTTTGACTGGGTGTTTGCGATTTCTGAGGGAGGATGTTGTTGCTCTTTAGCAAGCTTCAGAGCGTTCCCACTGTCGTCGTCGTAAAGGTACTAATAAATCACAATGCAGTTGCGGTTTGGGGAACACGTTTTGGGGATAAAGCGCGAACACTATTTCCTCTGGGTGTGAATTTGCGTTTTCTGTGAAGGAACCAGTTCTTGCCAGATGTCGCCCCAGCCCCTTGGCCACTGCTTTATTGAGTTTTGCGTGTCTTATATGTATATCTTCGATTCTCCAGGTAGCTCGTAAATGTATAAAGTCTTTAAAAGTTGTAAAGCACTTTCATGGGGCACCGTAGTCCTTTTTAATCAGGCTGTAGCATACCTGAACCCAAGGATATACTCAAACTAAAGTTTGACCTAGTTGAGTATAGTCTTTTCCTTCTGAAGCTTGCTCTTTTAAAGTAAGCTTAAAAAAGCAAAAAACAACAAAACATAATATTGCTAGGACTTCGTTGAATATTAAATAAAGAGTGGCATAAACCTCCGGATTTCTTCTCGCTAAAGGGGTACTCCGGTGTTTTTTCTCATATTCCGGGAGATTTGAATGAAAATTTGCTGAACATACAAACAGATACTGCCAAAAGAATAAATCACCAATATTAGGCCAGCCAGAAAAATGCGAAGTTATTAGAGTCATACAAGTTTGTTCCTCAACGTATTTTCAAAGTAAACGTTTCTACTGGCAACGTACGAAAAAGTGACGCTAGCGGCAGCCAGGGGCCTACCTTTTCGAACTTGCATTCTGTTTCCAACCATAGCTTGCTTCAGCTTGGTCCAGACGCAGCCGTGATGCCAAGCCCGAGCCTGGCTTTCAGCGTCCACAAGCACGCGCGCTCGTGCAGTCAAAGCACTGTTCAGGCAGCATGCCTGCGCTTGTAGCATCGGCTGCGTCTGGACCCAAGCTGAAATGAAGTATAGTTACAAGCAGTTTCATGGTATCAAATAAATGCTCTTGAAGCTCGCTCCAGCTTTTGCGGAGCAACACGAAACAGTTTAGGTTTTCGCCTTTCGGGAATTAGCAGGACATCAGCCGTAGTCAGCCCGCTGATGAGCACGTTGCTGGCAGACATCCTGCAAACGTGCAGCACTACACTGACGATGTGCTAATAGCAACCGATGCCTCTGGCGAGCAGCCAACCGTGTCCGCTTGAAACAAACATTTGAGAGAATAGGGACTTTAGCAAACCATTACCGTACCGCCGTTAACGTGGGCGCACGACTCGCGCATGCGAGACTCCCGTACCCGCGCTCACGTGCCTGAAATCCGTTACCGTGATCGCCTTGCCGAGATACCACACTCTAAAAAAGGGAGTAGTACTTCCTTCCCTAAACGATGGAACTCGCGTCTCCAATATATTGCTGCACCAAGGAAGCTTAAATCTCCTCCTACAAAACGGGGAGGAGGTCTGCTCCCTTAAGAAGCGGAGCGAAAGTTGCCACTCCATTTTTGCTTGTAGAAAAAGTTCGTCCCTTAGAGCGGGAGGAACGGCGGCTCGGCTGCCTGGCCTTTCCGGCCCTCATCCAGTGCGTGCCGTCGCAAAGATCCACTCAACCCGCTCGCGTTCGAGAACCTACCCGCGTCCAGTTTGTCAACGAATACGTGATTTGATCCGCTGGAATAACTCGGATCCACAATTATGCGTAAGGATTGGACACAACCCCAGATGGCCCACCTGCTGACCGTGATGTGGCCAACCTGATCGGGCCCACATCTGGGCGCAGCCATCTGAACGTCACGTGACAAGCAATGTGGCAAACAGTCAAGATAACGGCATCCGGGGGGGGGGGAGGTGCTATATCCGCTCCAGGTCGCGGGTTCCGGTTTACTGCTTTAAGGGTAATACTTCCAGCTCGTTGGTGTGGGTCTGTTTATACCGTCTGGAACTTCAGTCTGCCTCGGGCAATCTGAGCTCAGCTGTGGACGAAAAAGGTGGACGCCACTGCGGTGCAACCGCTTGGCTGCGGTCTTTAACGTACATCACGCAGTAGTGATACACGAACTTACGCTTTAACGGTACGATGTTCATCTAAATGGAAACGGGCCTTGGTGGGGATTGAAACCCAGGATCCCTCGGGCTCTGCAGCGCGGGCTCCGTTCTGTCCAAAGCATTTTACGCTCAACGTCTTCATCCCGCTCGTCGTCTTTCACCGCGCTTTGGCTTGCATGCAGCTGCGCGGAGCACTCTTCCGCTTTCAAGACGAGCAATCTTGCGCCGGCGGGCGGAGCGTCGGACTGCGCTCTTAGGCCTGTTACCGCGACTAAAGACCTTTCCGATGTGTACAAAATCACAGTCCAGAGTGCGATCTGCACAGCTCCAGCACGTGCGTGTTCGTCGCTTCGAAGCGAGGAAAGTCATCGCGCCATACGCCCGAACACTGAAGATTTGGCACTGGTCACACGCTATTTTCTGGAAATGTCTATAGGAAGTATAGACTCCATTGCTAAATGACCCAAGCATCAAGAAGCGTGCAGTGAAATGCGCTTACACGCGCTGTGTGCGCTAGGCGCCAGCAAGAGCTTTTTTTTTTAAGGCAAAAATTGAGTACAAAGTGTGCAGTTCGCACTTCCGTCTGCAAACGCCCTTAAGTTATGATTTCTTTGAAACTTTTGTTACAGGCAAGGCGCGCAAGTGCAGCGCGCGTAACAAGAGTCCCTGCACGCTTCTTGGTGCTTGGGTAATTTAGAAATATAGTCTATTCACTGGCGGCCATAGCTGTGGAAGCGCGGCAGTCGTTGCAAGCGTACAGACGGCGAGAGCTTCCCGCACCTCTTTTGCAACATCACACTTCCCAGACAGGGGCCTACTTGAGACATCCCCAGGATGTCCTCAGGACAACCTTTTGAGGGACATTATGATGTCCCGAGGATGTCCTCAAATGATTCTGGAAGCATCCTAAACACGTCCTATTGTCCGGCCTCGGGACATCTCGTCAGAACGTCCCTCAGGAGGGCAGCCAAGGATTTTTCTAGTACATTTTTAGGACAATGCGACCGCAGGTGCATGCTCGTTCACTTGAGCTGCTAAGCGCCACTCTCTAGCTAATATGCAACCGGAGTAAGACCGAGTGGTAGATCCAGACCGGTTTATGCTCTCTAAGCGAAGTCTCAAGACTCGGATGGCGCATGCTGCGGGAGCTTCGGTTCTAAGGCGTCGTGAGAGGCTTAAAAACCGGTCTTGTCTCTCGGTCGTACTCGCTGTGTGCGACGTGTGTAACGCGTCTTTAGATGCTTTCATTTTTTATTGTTTCTAGGCTTTCTCCAACTGGAGTTTGAACCTGAACTTGCCTGGGCATGAAAGTAAAATTCATTCTTGTGTACTATTTTAAAGTGAAATTCACACACCAATTCTGTGATACCAGCTAGTGAGTAGGAAGAACATAGGGCATGTAGGGGAAAGAGGGCAGACAGGACGGAAGTGCCAAAGAGGAGGTGCGAAAACTCTCCCCTCCAGCATCCCATCTGTGCCTTCCTCTGTGTCCTTTCCTTGCCCTATGTTCTTAGCCTGTAAACAATGAGTATGATCATGCCATCTACATTATTGCAAACAAAGGTAACTGATCTAAGAAATACTTTATAAAAGAGCAGCGTTGTTAGCACGACTTTTTCAATGCCTGCACCAGACATGCAGCCCGACTTCGCATCTTGGCCAGCACCAGTCCGAATAGTCAGCAGCATTCTAGAAAAATCAATTCTCATAAGTATTCATAATAAAAAAAACAGGTAATGTGAGAAACTTGCCATCATGTCGAACATCTCCGGCTTTTGACTGCAGCTTTTTCTGAAGCTTTCTTTCCAGCGTGGCAACAAGCCACACTTTGATGCGATGGTCTCCACGTCAGGTTTGTTTGCAGAGTACCAACATTTGCTTTCACTGCCCCTGAAACATTGATTTTTGATGACAGTCACAGCAGAAAACGTTGGTACGGCACACACACACATCTTTATCGAACTCAACGGTAAAACACGACACTACCGAGGATGGCTGTGGCGGTTTGCGGTCTGTGCGAGCGAAGACGCCCTTGCTACCGAGTCTATTTTCGCACAGTTGATAGGCTCGAAGCACCTGCTTCACGTGCCGGCATCTTTTCCTCCGAAATTGCCGTTCACTGCTTTCCGCCATTTCATGAAGAAGTACCACATATAAAAAGCACTCAACCTTTGCCACTGTTTCGCATTGCCGCTTGTCATACAAGTGTACCTGTTTCCTGTCTACGGCGCCGCCATGTTTATTTTTGCTGACGCTAGCGATTACTGTAGGGGGGTTGCGCTTTTGCGAGACTCCGTTTTTTAAGAAACCTCGCAGAAGGCTATGGCGGTAACGCAAGAACGTCTGAAATGCATAATCACGACGCCCAAGAAAACCAGATGCAACGAATCCTGTAAAGGCAAAAGTATGCGCAGCCCTCTTCAATGAGAGCCTGTGTTTGAGATTATTATTTCCCATTTTTATTCATCGCTTTCGGGGCGAGGAGGGATTCGGACACTGGTTTATACAGATTCAGAAGAGCATCTCATGATATATTCTTTCACAACATTTTCTTCCTTCGCCGTTAATGAGATCATTTAAAGTTTTTTTAAATCACCAGAAACCAAATAGCCATACAAACATTAAAGCAGAAATAATAAATAAATAAATAAATAAATGACAAACCAAATATAAAACACAAAAAAGTCAAAAATAAAAAGTTTAAAAATATTTTTTCTAAATAAATTACACTTAAAAAATTAAACTTAAAAAAAATTATTGTTAAGTTTGTAGGCAAGTTGTTTTTTTTTGAATTGTTATTTATTTATGGATTTATTATTTATTTATTAATGTTTATTGGCTATTTGAGCTGCTGCTGTTTAAATATTTAAAATATTTAAACACCAGGAATAAACAAAACGGCGAAGGAGAAGAATATGGCGATTTGAGGAAGAATAAATATATCACTGAGGAGTTAGTCAGCGCTGCGCAGCCCTCTCCTTCTTGTGTGCCCGTGATATGTGACTGTGCGTGCGCAGTTCCATCCAAGCACGAATTGGCCAACTAGTTCTGCCAAGCATCCACATTGGTCAAGCTTCATCATCAACCTCCAGGCTATTTCGCTTCTGTCCTGGCTTGGCTTAGCATGCTTCGGTCTCTCTGGATGGGTGACACTGCAATAACGGTACGCCTCAGGTACGCGGTAGCTATGCGCCACCTAGATTGAATGCTGCCAACGGAACTGAATTCCAAAATACTGCGCAAATACAAAATTAATAATAATTGTAGTGAGTCCTGGTTTTAATAAAGAAATACTTGATCAAAACTATAGTTAAAAAATGTCCTAAAACTTTACACGACTACATGTAATAATTTTTGTAAGTGTAAAATTTAGGTTAGCAGTAAACAGGAACTGTGTATAGTATACTACTACCATTTCCACAATTTATTTTTTTAATAACGCAATCAAATTGAGGACATATATTTACCTCTAACTTTGTATCCTTTCTGTCCTCAACAAGTCCTCAGCAGATCGTTGCTCAGGATGATCCAGCTGACTGAAGTGCTCAGGATGTCCTGAGGGGACGTCTTGAAACCGTGAGCGATCGTTGTGTACCTTTTGGAGGACGTCCTGAGGATGTCGGGTGTGTGTCTGGGCTGTGGACCATCAAGTTTGCCGGTCTTAGCAGGCTACTAAATGTAGCTCGTTCCGGGCATGCGCCCCTAAACATCGCCTCCCCAAACATGTGGTGTCCAGTGAAAGTACCCCCCATAGACAATTGGCAAGAATGGCGCTCATACTTCTGCCCCATGCGTGCAGGCATGTGCAGCGTAAGCGCGTAAACGTAGCTCTTTTCAAGCATGTGCAATTTTTAACGCACTTGGTCAAATTCCTGCTTGCAATCGTCTATACATAGCTTGCATGTGACGCCATTCGCAGCCGTACAAGTATTCCCATAGCGCCGCAAGCGTTCGGTGGGGCTGCAGTCTCGGTGGGATGCGTCAGTTGCGCACCGCAGACGTCGAAGCTCGAAAAATCCAGTAAGTAGAAATAACCGTCAGCATTCCAGCCGCCGGCTGCGACACCTGCAAGCTATGTGCAGTGTTTGTTTTGTGCGCCATAAAGGCGGGTTATCATAAAGCAACTTGCACGTGACGGCCGGCCGACGAAAGGAAGCCTTGCCCCCTTCCCATACCCAGACGACAAGAACCAGGTGAAATACGAACGCCGCACCCACCTCGGGAGTCCCGGCCTTCGTGGTATGAGCCGAGCTGCCGTGAGCGCTGAGCCAGCGGTTACGCATGTTTTTTTTTCCTTCTTTTTTGTGATATTAGCAAACGTTTTTTTTTTTGTAAATAATATAATTAATGTGCGAAACAAAACAGAAAGAGTAGGGTGAAGAGCCTGTCACTTCTTTGTGTGAGACGAAAGTAGCTTGCGACAACGTCCAAAATGGCGCTCCATCCGAAGCGATTTTGCAATGACGCATGTGCATTCTTATGTGAGCCCTTACGCGAAGCGCAACATCGCCGCACTGATGGCACCAAAACTTAACGTCGTTGTGGTGCACTGTCGTCAGTGGAAAACCCTCGTGTATACCTTCCTCTGAATTCCGTGATTGGTGTCGTGGAATAATTTCCTACTGCTGCGGGTTGTGTAGCAATTCCAGGCGGGAATTTAGGGTGGTGCAACTAGTCACCATTACAAACACTCAACGACCAGTGGGGTGATTCACAGTCTTAAAAATAAAAAAACCTTCTGTAACTTTATAGTGTAGCCCCATTGGGCCCAGCGAGGCTTGCTGGGCGGTTGGAAGGTAAGTGCGGAGATGACGGCATGTATGAGTTGATGCGGCTGTTTATTCTCCACTGGACCACATAGTGGCTGATAGCAGAATCAGTAAGTTACTGTCTCGTAAGAGCCCTCACTCGAACGTCGCTGAAAACGGAGCCATCATCAGCACATCTCGCAGTGAAAATAGACTCAAACATGCCACGTCAAAGGCTGCCGCGTGTTCGCGTCTACTTGGTTTGTATTTCGTTGCCGTTTGTTAACAGAGAAGCATTCTTATTTTGAAGAGCAGGTGATTCTCAAAGCGTATAATGCCAACGAACGGCCCGTTACATCGGAGACATCCGCCAGGACCACTGGGTATCCACGGTGGTTTCGATCCTTGGTGGAAGAGACACATCCGGCCGTCATGGCGCGGACGATGACGTGATCCTTGCGGCATCGCTTACCAGGCATAACGTCTCCACGTGATTCTGCAAATTAAGAATTTGTTCCGGCCTTGATAGAATCACAGCGACCATATATGTTTCATAATTGTTAACAAACTAACTCCAACTGCCAAGACTAGTTTGCTATCAGATATCTACAAAAAGCATTTTGTAGCTATCCCTCTTCTTTTAGTGGAACTGACGTTTCCTACTTATGTGCATCGCGATGTTTTCTTGAGCGGAAACTCCGTAGTGACGATCACACTGCTGATGGGGCATCATACAAAAGACAGTCCAAATAGATTCGGTCGACTCAGCCACCGCGAGATCCGTACTTGAACAATGCCGGGCAAATGGAAATGAGTCTGAGTAGAAAACCTGGCACGCGGCATTTGAACCCGACGTTGATCTCAGTTCTGCAGACCGCTTGTATGGTGTGTGCAGCATTCCGGCTTGGTTTGCTGAAAATGATTACGCGCAAAGACCTGTTGGTAAAGTGTCTCACCTTTAGCTTTTAATTAAAGTGCAAAGAAGCCTGTCGATTATTCTAAAGCTATTACTGATAACACGAGGCCCATACGCTCGCCCGAAATTCCATCTGGGTGAGGACATTGCAATTGCATTACGTAAAAACAAAGCGAATATTCACGCTATCACAAATTGGATGACATCAGCCAGTGGGACCGATAGAAGGAACGAACCGAGCACCCACTCTCCTACACTGACAAAAGAACATCTCCTCACAGGCAACTCCCACAGCAAAAGGGATCATCGAGCGCAAAAGAATCCGTAGCGACAGCCCATATCTACTTCGCGTAGCGCTCACATACGGGCGGCCTGCCGCATTAGGCACGAAAGGGGTGGAGGGGAAGGGGAATGTTCGCTACCCGCCGAGTCCTTGCCAACGGCACGCTGACAGCGCACGCAATTGGGGTGGGACCAGAAATTCCATGGCGTCGTCGGCGTAAAATAAAGGCCAAGCACGCGCTCCTACGTGACTTCGCCTAGGAAACTTTCATCCGCACCTTCGGTCCAGGATGGACGGGTCAGCGCTCCAGCAACCGCCCCTGATGCTACCGGGAGGAGAACAACGACGGGCGCTGAAAGCGATGCGCGGTTTAATTAAACAAAACTTACACTGGACGAGGACGACGGGGCACCCGTTGTTGCATGCGCGCGCCCAGCCGCCCGCAGTGTGTGAGCGAAGTTAGCGCGGTTCGAGCATCGATGTTGTCGACACGGTGGCGCTCAATTACTGGCGCTTCGAGGAAGCTCACATTTTGTGACCCGCACTTCGTCGCCTACGGGGATCGTTTCATACGGACGAGGAGCTGACGGGGGACCGCTTAGAGGTTACGCTGGGGGAGAGGCTACGTGCCGCGCGCGTCTTCGAGCGGTGCCTAGCGTCCATATCCTACCCGTACGTCGAGAGTTGTCCCTAACTGTATTGTCGACGACAAAAGGTTGGGGCCGTGTTGTCGGATGTCGCGATCCTTATGGGTTGTTGCTCAAAGCCCTGGCAATAAGTAATGAACGAATCCGTGTTTGCCTCTATCTTGCGTACGTCTTTTTAGCGCTCTTAACCATCGTTCAATACAGTCAACACCAACTAGCCCAACAAATCGCCTTACAATACGAACGTGAACGCAGTCAGTTGTCGTCGCGCCGCCCCATTTCGTTGCTGGAATTCACGAGCGTCATGCTTTGAGAAGACCTGTAGCAGAACAGGAGCCTGCCGCAACTATCACCTCCACCATTGTGACACTAGGGATGTCGAGAACCACCCTAGGTTCGATTTCGAAAGGTTTGTTTTCAAAGCGAACGGAGGTTCGCATTGAAAAATTTCATGTACTGACCGAGGTTCGACTTCGAAAAAATCTGGAACTTTCGATCACAGTAGAGCCTTCTGAATTGTCTGAAGATTCTTACGGTTTCTAAAATTCTGGGTTCGAATATTCGAATATTATTTTACTTGAGGGTCGGTAGATTCGAAGATTTCAATTTTCAAACTTAAAAATCTGAGATATTTGAAAAAATCTGAATTTCTTTGGGATCTGAAGTCTGAAAATTGAAGACTTTGAAATTTTGGATATAAAATCTGAAAATCAGAAAACTTCGAATTTTGACATAGTTCGGAACAAATCGAAAGACCCCGAATTTCTTTCAAATATAAAGTCTGAAAAGGTCGAAAGTTTCGATTCTTTAAAACTAATTAAAAAAAAAACTGAAGATTTTAA